>JAMQGT020003898.1:0-30714 GCA_024447675.2 Pterophyllum scalare
GTTGTTATGATCTACTCGTTGAGTTACGTATTGCTCAATAAAATGAAAATAGAAATAATATAATAATCATGAGAGTTATGCCATACATGCGGCACTGTGAAGCCCACCAGTGTGTAGAGCTTAAAAGGCTAGCGTCATCCATCTATCTCAGTGCTGCTGAGTTAGATGGGTGTGTCATATGTTTTGACCTGATTGTTGGACAAAAACGTAATGATCAAAAGAATCACATCATGACAATTCATTCAACACAAACACCAAACACATTCAACTGAAAACAACTAATTTCATTTTTATCGCACAAATCACAGCAAACAGTGGCCTCAAGGCGCTGTATATCATTAGGTGTTGAGTGGTTGTTGCACTGAACCATCTCACCTGTAGCTGCAGCAGCTGCAGCCGGGCTTCTTCTTCATGCGTCAGCAAAACAGGTGAGCACAGCGTGCTGTTTATGGAGGACAGGGATAGGGACGCTCCGTGCAATACATGAAACAAACCCTCATCAAGGGTCTGATGGGTACCCTCCACAGGGGGAGGCACTGGGTATGAAAGGTCAGTCAAACTATTAGCGTGAATTTTTTGTTCATTCAGCTGGAAATTGTATTATTGTTTTGAGAGAGAGAGAGTGTGTATTACATTATAAGCTTTGATTTTAATCTGTTGCCTTTGTAATCGCTACAATTTTCATGTTCTGAGGTGAACCAGTCGGGCTAACAGTAGTAAGATTTACTGTTGCAGAAACTTTGACGCTGATACTCTGAAACCAGTGAGTGGAGCTTAACTTCTTTTTGCATGAAAAATAACTGAAAATCATAAATGAATGAGATCACCTCACAGTATTGGCCTGAATGAATAAATAACAACACTGGAATTGATTCTTGATTCTCGGCCTCACTAGCCATAGTTTGGACTTGGTGATAGATGATAGAAAACATGTCTTATTGATCCAATAACTGCAAGAAATTACAGCCAAAAAGCTCCAGACCTTATCCTTCAGATCTCATTCAGTACTTTCACGCATTGTTTTTCTGTGAATAAATCCAGCACAGCAATAGTCAATGCTGCCACTGATAATGCAAGCTACGTGACTTTCTCAAAGCTAGCAAAAACAATCATGAACTTATGTAATAATTTAAAGCCCTATATAAATTTAAGGATCTAATCATCCCTTCAGCGTTATCCTGTGCTGTCTGGTCTTGAGAAGAAAACCAGTAACTGGCCTCATGTAACAGCTTCTATATTCTCTGATAAACAGCCCTAATAATGGCTCCTCACCTGATTCAGAAGCTCTCGCAGATGTGTGTCCCAACTCTCTCAGATGGCTGATGCAGGTCTGGAGCTCTTTCAGCAGTTTTTTGCGGCAATCATGCATCCTGCTGTTCCATTGCAACGCTTCACAGATAAGTCTGTCACCTTCATAAAGAGAGAGATCGAGAGAGCCACACAGACAGGGAAGCGCATACAGAGGAGAGAGAGAAAAACATCAGAGGAAAAGTTGGAGACACACGCAACTCTAATCATGCCCTGCAGGAGTTCCCATAACACCAACGAGACAACAAAGTGGCATCTGCTCGAAGAAGGTGATAATCAAGCATGGCGAGAACACCGATTTGTCCTTTTCCTTTTTTGTATTTGAAAAGTGATAATCAAGCACCTCAGCTTTCACGATGAAGGCCTCACCTCAGAGAGAGGAAGCAGCCAGCTCCCCTCCAAAGCCAGCAGCTGACTGTGAAGGTGATCCCACTTCTGCTGAGCAGAGTCCTCCTCCTCATCAGCCTCAGCAGGACGCAACCTACAGTAAGAGAAAATTAACACTTCATTTTACTCCAGCTTTCTTTCTTTCTTTCTTTCTTTCTTTCTTTCTTTCTTTCTTTCTTTCTTTCTTTCTTTCTTTCTTTCTTTCTTTCTTTCTTTCTTTCTTTCTTTCTTTCTTTCTTCATTGTAGGATTCTCTTTAATTCTATTTCAGTCTTTTTTTTTCTGTCTTATAAATTAGATACCTTATTTTTAAAACAGCTAAGACTCTGTAATATGTATTTCACACCAGTATAACAGAGTAAAGAAAGGGTGTGCTGCCTTTGTGGGGGCTGGCTGTGGTCTTCGGACTCCTGGCTGCAGAGTTGAACTCGGCTGCCGTGCTTGGCGATGGCCTGAGTCAGAGTCCTCTCTTGTTCGGTGAGCTTCGTGCTCCAACTCCTGTTCACAAACATAAAGTATCCAGTTATATGTCCACATAAAGTTTATACAAGTTTTAACTTAAAGGTGAAAATAAAGTGAAAAAGAAAACACAAAAGTACACAAACATGCGGAACACACAAAATTCCACACCGTTTAAATCGAGCACTGAAGCAGTTAATGGAATCGGTACCTTCTGCTGCTGCAGGCTGCTCTGTCTGAGGAGTTTGTTTTTCGGGGAGGAGAGGACCTCCTGAACATTGCTGCTGCGCCTTAATTTACACTCAGCTCGGTGCTCTGCCTGAGAGACTGAATGCTGTGGAAAAACATGTAAAGTATTTACACAAGGATGAAAACCAAAAGGTTTGTCACTGTCATTGTTAGCTGTGTGAGTTCTTAAAGGCAGCAACTTCAAGAAAAACTAGTCTAAATGTAACCATGCATACAATGCGTAAGCAGCATTCAGATCCAGAAAACATGCAATGCTGCTTAGAATGTCTTGTAACTCGACTTTTTCCTAAAAACTTCAGTTCTGCTTTAACACCAAGCAGGGCACCGCTAATGAGCTGCTGGGGGTGCCTGTAAGAGTTTATTTGCAGACCTGTTAATGATTATCAAGGGCAGACTTTGCCACATGGTCACAGTGTGACCAGCACAGATGTAAACCTGCAAACTCAATTAAAGTTTCCAAGCAGGATCAGAGAAACGTGCAAGAAAATGGATAGATAAATCATGTAGAAAGCTAAAAGGGACACATTTTAAGAAAAATGATCCAATAGAGAAGAACTTAATTAACTCAGAAAAAGGCCAAACAAAAAGACGACCATTTCCCAAGGATTTAGTAGCACATCCAAACTGGGAAATATGCAGTATTCCATTTACTTGCAGTTCCAAGAAACTTAATACACCTGTTGTCCTGAAGTCTTAGTGTCTGCTGATTGTGTGTACCTGCTCCTGGGGCTCTTTGTGGCTGCTCATCCTCTGCTCTTCCTGTCTGTCTTGCAGCAGCTGCTGAAAAGAGGCCAGGTTGATCTTCAGGAGTTCCAGTTTGGTGGCGAGACATTCAGCTGCCCCCTGCTGGGATCCCGCAGCTTCCAGTTCACTCTGCTGCTGTTGGTCAGAAGTTTGACTGACAGCTGACAAGCTGGCTATCTTCTGCTCAATCTCGAGAAACATCTCCTATAAACACACATGGGTCGAGTCAGGAACATTAAGATAATAAGAAGACTGGCAGCACGGCCTGCTCTTACATGTTCCATCTGGGGTAGAGGTGGGTTGCAAAGCAGCTTGCAGATGCCAGATTTGCCAGTTGGACACATAGATGGATATCAGCGGACACATCAGATGTTTCTATTGCAATTTGTTTATTGTTTGCAGTGCTTTAGTTTGCAAATCAACTGAATATATGAGTGTTATTCCGTATCTAACTTTCCAGCTCCCTTCCACAATTTTACTTTCACTGATCTTTAAATTTCTTCCAACACCTACACGCCAGTGAAGTCCTCAGCTTTGGTGTTTATTTTCAATATTTGGACTGCAAATAAGTGCAAATAAGCACCTTTGTAGTTTTTCTCACTTTTTTCCCCTCCTGCTAGGACTTGTTCTTCAACTGATTCTTCAGATCTTTTATAGGCCACCTAATGGCTCGACACCTGTTAAATCATATTTATATTCTAACTATTCTCATCTTTAGTTAAAATTTCAGTTCTTCTGTCAACTTGAAAAATTTGTCTTTTAAATTTATTTTTAAAAACCACCAGTGTTTCAGATAATTCCACTGCATTTATTTAGCAAAGGCAAACATAAAATAATGTCACTTTTTTCATTCTTTTAATTGTAAAGGGTAAATGTAGTGCTCTACTTTGAGCACTCAAAGCACTTTTTACTACATTCCTCATTCACACTCTTGTCTCGCTGTCAGAGACACACCCTTGTTTTGTTTATTGTTTAATGACCTCATCTCCTGCTCTCTTTGTGACACCACTGTATTAAAAACAGCAATTAAAACAGATTTAGCTCTGCTCAGCTTTGAATAGTGCAGCATATGCTGATGATACCAAAGTTGGGCGTGGATGGTGAATAAGGCCTCTCTATGAACGAGGCTGTTTTAGGAAATTTGAATAGGAGAGAACATTTCATCAGTGGCGGTTTGTTTGCACAAAAAAGCTTCATTCAAATGTGACGTGTGACTGTGGGGTGTGTTTAACTTCTGAAACTTTAATGGAGGTTTAAGTTACAGTCTGAGTGTAGGCAGGGAGTCCTGGGAGGAAAACACCTGTCAGAGCTTTGAACAAAGAAAGTGTTGAAGCCTGTTAGGGTACGACTCTACTGACTGAAAGCTATTATACTATAGACTGAATATTTCAACAAAGTAAGCTATATATAAATGCTAACAAAGATATGTGAATGCCACAGTATCAGGCCACCGCCTCTGCAGCTACACAGTAGCTGCCACAGAGAGCCACAACTATGAACTCTGCACCTCTGAAATTGTTTTATGCCACGTGTTTATTGCTGAAGGATAATCAAGGAAGAAGAAGTCATATATGATCTGACACTGACATCAAAAAGTTTAAGGAGAGTGAGGCAGCAACCTATTCCACAGGTTTGAACGATTAAAAAAATAGATAGTATTATAGTTCTCATTCGGTCTCGTTTATTACAAACCCAATTCCAAAATGTTGTAAAATGTAAGTAAAATCAAAATGGAATGACCTGCATTTCTCATAAACCCATTCTATTCATTCACAATAGAACATAGAAAATGTGTGTAATGTATCATAAACACTGATACAGTGTTTATGATACAGAGTTGCTGCTACATTGTATCAGCAACTCTGTATCATAAATAGCTCTTTCAGTCAACAGTCTAATACACACACACACCACACACACACACACCAGCACTGAGACAGTGAAAACAGGTTGTGTGTGATCAAATCATTTTCAGTCCGTACACGTTTACAACTTTCACTTTCTTAGCATTCTTACAATAGCTCATGACTTTTGACCCCTCAGCACAGGAAAATAACCCCGCTCATTTAGCTGTATGTTTGGCAAAACATTTCAAAAATAATTAATTTTTAAGATTTCTTTGTAGTCCCAGATCTAATTTCTTATCAACCAGATGGCGAACTGAGACCCTCTTTCAGATTTGATTTGAGCTTTTGTTTTTACCTCCATTCACACAACTATCAAACTGCAATATAGTCTCAGTTTGGGATCTCTACAAGAAAACGGCTTTGCCAGAAAAACCCCAAGGGTTATAATCTTCTTCTTGAATGAATTTTTTTTAATACAAGCGAGGAATTATAGCAGAAACTTTTTAAGGTGTGTGCCACAAGATAATTATGAGGTTCAGGTATGCACAATTATCTGAGAATGCCTAGTTTTAATGTTTGAGGCCTTGAAAGATAAATAAAAAGTAAACAAGTGCAAAACAGCTATAAAACTCACACAATCTCACAGGCAGAAGAGCATTGTTTAATAGAAAGAATTTCCTGATTCTGTGGATTTACATCAACAAATATTAAAATAACTTCAAAGCGGACTTTTATTCCTGATGAAAGTAACCAGATTTGATGAAAGGTAGCAGGTTTTTAAATGACACAGACCCCCTGACTTGGTGACTGTAAGGGCAAAGGATAGCTAGATATCTCGGGGTTAAAGTTTTTTAGCTGTCTAGGCAACGGCTTCTTGTCAATACCATTTATCTGTTGTTTATGTGGAGTCCCTTAGTCGACTCCCGGAGATCATTTTGTATTAATAATAAAAGGAAAGATAAAAGAAAGCACATTTTAACACAGCCTAAATTAAAAACTATGTGACTTTTAAAATCATCATATTTGAAAGAAAGTGAAAAGACTATGAATGTATGCTCCCAAATTCAGCCCACAGTTAACTGAAGTAACATTGGCCACTTGTAAATCCTGGGAGTGGGCAGGTCCCCTGGTGGGCGGAGCTTACCTGGCAGGTGAGGAGTTGTTGCTCCACGCTGTCTTGCATGGTTGATGCAGCCCCGGCAGTTAGAAGACTCCTCTGAGATCTCTGAAGCCACAGCTCCAGCTGGCTGACCCTCTCCAGACACGCATGGAGGACACCTTCACTAAGACAAGGTCCAGGCTGGGACCCCGTCTGCTGTGGCTCCTCTGATTCCTGGCACACAAACACAACACACCCAGCTGAGCCTCTACTGCGCCACAGTCACAGGTAGAGAGAGGAAGCTGAGGAAGGAAAGAGCTAGAGCCGACTGGTCCTTAACGTTTGTAGCTCTGATACTGACATAAACAAATATTTGTGACCTGCTACTTTGTTCTCACACTACCACTCCCAGCAAGTCCCCCCCACCACCACTACCAGGTTATCTCGCTGTCCCTCTCTCTGTTTCACTCCTTTTTCTTTGAATGTATGTGCTCCACCCACCAGTGAAAAACCACTTCCTGGAGCTGTGGCAGGGCCACAGGGACAGAATGACAGAGGCACAGAAAGAAAAGAGCCTTCAGGCAACAGGGGTGGAGCTGACTCAGGACAGAGGGCCAGGTAAGCTGAGTAGGCCTTAAACACAGAATGCAAACACCCTCCTACCTCCTCCAGAACCTGTCAGTGAAGTTTGTAGCCATCCAACAGCTGATCTTTGATTCTGTTTGAAATGATTTATACATATTTTGGTGTCCTTTACACCTTTTTTACAATATTTACTTCATTTATACAGTGATTGAAACTCACTTTTTATCGGTCTAAGTTTAAACGATTGTCTAAAATGATTAATTGATTTCCTTTCATGACCGATCTCTGTGCACACATTTGCAAAAGGAACTGCCGGGGAATGAATGCAGGCTCAACAGGAGGTGAGCACCAAGAGTCAACAGAGTTGCTTTACATGTCAAAATCAGTCACGCTGTTCAACCATTCAGCGGCCTTTGATGCCAGCAGGTGCAGAGCACCGGCGTGGGAAATATCCTCTGTAAAAGGTTCCCTTGGGTTATGAATCTGAACTCAGCACACCTATTTCACAGGCACAAAACAAAATTTGCATACTGTGTGCAGAAATTATTTAGTTTCTTGCCACAAACATGTGATGCTTGGAACAAAATTTTCAAATATTCTGCATGGATATGAATTCCAAAATGTAAATGTAAATGTGTTAGAGTGCATTCAAGATGAACGCAGTGGAAACGAGTACAGCAGTGTAAGTAAACCGAGAAAACTGCACATCAAGCTGCAATGTTGTGCCGCAGGTTATGGCATAAAATTGCTCAACGAGCTAACCGACGAGAAGATGCTTATTTTGTAGATAAGCAAAAGTTTCTCAGTCCAATATCATTTCACACTGTTTGCCTGCAGCTAGTCCCCACCATCGCATCGACCCCTGGAGGGTTAGAATGTTAGCTGGAGGATGGTGCTGTTGGTGTGCATCATGCTGAAACCCAATTAAAAACCTATTAATGACTTCAGTGGGATCCTACATGTGGAGGTGTGGCACAAAGTAGGTGCTGACGCCTTTGCTAGCTTTGCTGATCTTTCACTTATTTTAGGACATGTGTGGTAGTCAGTGCTGGTTCTAATTGTAGTGGATGTCAAGAGGATTTTACCAGGTTCTTTCCAGATGTTGACATTGCAGAACTGGACTTTGGGATGCTTCCACTCATCAGGTATCACTGACTAAACTACTACTTTCTCTTTAGATTCCTCACTAGGTCTCTTGTGAATGTATTTTCAGAAGGTATGAGTAAGTCATGTGAAAGTGTTATGCGTGTCTTATATACTGTGTATGCCTTCAGCCCCTTTGGGTGGCTGTAGTCCCCTCCATGCAAGCCCCCTCTGTCCCCTCATGAGCTCCTGACACAGAAAAAGAGAGGCAGAGGAGTGGATCACTGTTGTGGGTTTATTTGTATATGTGCTCTTTTTTTTTTTTTTTTTTGATATGCAGACAGAATGGAAAAAACATGAGGGAAACAATGTAGTACAACACATGCCAGGTAATGTAAGATGTCTGCTGCTTTCAGATGAAAACCTTGTATCTCCAAAAATGGTAGATTAGTATTTTTTGTTATTATTTTTAATAATAAACAAACTGCTGTAACATAATATTTAATTCTTCCGGGATCATATATTAAATGCTTACTTACAATAAAAAGTAAGCACTTCGGAATTACAAAGTTTCCACCTGTGCACAGCAGCCAGTTAATCAGTAATATGACAAACCAGTGCATTTTCATGGCCAACAGTCATCTTAAAAAGGTAATTTACTGAAGTATAAAAGCTGTAGTTTAAAGAGTGATTATGAATATACTTATTCATGACAAAGCAGGAATCATTATCCGCACTCTCCTGCTGCAAGGCAGTAACCGAGTCAATCAAATCTGTAAACAACGTTCCCCACTTTATGAGCTTATGGAAATACAAATGGCAGATGCATAATAGTGGATCTAAACAAAGGTTTATTTTAACACATATGCTCTGCATTTGCCGGTAAGGGAGCCTCGATGATAAATGATAAGCGTCACAATCATAAATTTTAACATCACCATTCCCTATATAATACATTATAACACATGGCTCACAAAATATGTCTATTAATACACTTTGTTTCTGTTTTTATAAAGCATAATAACCCATCAGAATAAAGGTCCATGCAAAGCCTTAATACAGACTGTTAAAAACATTCACCACACATACGAAATACCATCAGCCTATTTTCATTTTTTTGGGGGGTGGTGGGGGGTGGTGGTGGTGGGGGGGGGCATTAAATGGTAACCCTCTGCAACCACTTCTCACTTGTAGCAGATAATGTGCTGTGTCATCTTGAACCACATGTCAGTGGTGTTGACTTGTCAAAAAACAGGCAGATTTCTCTGCAAGCTCAGCAATGCTTCATCTAAACACAAAAGTAAACTTGAAAAGCATTTATTTGGCAAACCTCTGCTTTGGTTCTTTCCTGCAGTTTATTTTTTTTGCCACACAGTAAGACATGATAAAGGATTCAAATGTAAACAATATGTCCAATATGCCATCTGCCATGTAAATGCACTGAGAGTTTTAAGTGAGACATGTCTAGAAGAAACCTGACATCTGCAGCTCTAGAACCGATTCTAGAAGAATACATTCTTGGTTTAGTTCTACAAGAAGAAATGAGTTTGGAGTCTTGTGGTAGAAGAAAAATAAAAAGACAAGCTGCAAGCTGGGCTTAATCTACAGAATACTAAAGGAGAATGAAATTAGGAGTAGATCTGTACAAGCATGGATGATCTAAATCATGTCAACAATAAACTGGTGTTCTAGGCTTGTCTCTTGAAAAGGTTTTATGAACCTTTGGTTTTGCAAAGGTTCATAAAACCAGTGTTTTGAGATAAAGTGAGGAGCTACAGCTCAAAAAGGAAGTATCCCCAAATTTGTTTACAAAAGGAGGCAGTAAATCCTCTGGTCGGGAATCATTTTGGAGGTCAATCTTAAGGAAAAGTTTTCTTTTTTTTTCCGATAGAACTCTAGAATCACATTTTGATTCTAGATGCATGTAAAAAAAAAAAGTTGGCAAGTTCTACATATATAACTGTGGATGTGGTGTAGACGTTGTTATGGGGGTATTTGCAAATTTCGGTATTCTGAAGAGGTCTTGTCTTGATTCTAGGTGGCACAAGAAGCGCCAAATGAGGAAACTAGAAAAAAATTGGGATTTCATATGTTGGCTACAGAAGAAAAGTTTTCTGGATTGTTTTGAAATTTGGTAGAAGAAGAAGTTAGAATTCAGAAATACAAGACGGAATAGAAAAGGTTGGAGGAATCATTGTAGAGGACCGCAGAGAAAGCATGGAAATCTTGATTCTAGAAATGTTTTAAGGCTCCAGATCCAGAAGAAGTTTAAAATTTTAGGATGGTAGATAGAGGTTATGGGCAGGAAAGGTTGGTAAATCTTTAAGCAGTGGACTCTAGGCTTACTTTGAGGAGTGTTTGGAGACTTTGCACATAACACCAGAAATAGTTCTAGACTTTAGACTGATAGAAAGATGTAGTTCTACAAGTTCTAGATCTAGGAGACTACGCATCTCTGCTGTGACCCAGAGCTGGATTTGAAGACGTTTTCGGTCGAGGCCGTGTTTACCATGCTCTCAGGCAGGGACTGAGTTGTGACTGTGCCCACGGGGTTTGATAAAGCTTCAGATGAACTTGTTTCTGTGGTGTCAGTGGTGCCCTCAACATCCTGAAGAGATATGATCAGGGTTAGAAGCTCATTCAGGTCAGTCAGTTAAACACATCTGACCATTTAGTCTACAATGTTACCAGATGAGGTATCACACAGTTACTCATACACTCTGTTAAGGAAGTATGTTATGTTAATGTTAGGGGGCTTTTGTTGTTAACTAGTACAGCCCATTACATTATGAAAAAAAATGTAATGGGTCTCTTTTATTTATTTAATTTGCTCACTTATTTGAGCAATGACTAAAAGGTGATGGCAGCTCTAAATGAAAATCTGTAATCTGTAAGGAACTGAAAGTGTGGCACGAAAGGTCCTCCAAATTTATAATAAATTACAAGATGGGTGAAGATATTCTAGATTTTTATTATTCTCATTATATACCATATATGATTAAAATCAGCAATGCATGTACCCAGGAAATGCGTTAAATTCATTCATAATTGTTTTTCACTGATGAAACTTCAGTTACCTTTTTATCTTCTGTTGGCTGTTCGGTGCTTTGTCCCGTGGCAGCTTCAGTCTCCTCTGAGACAGCAACCACAGGTTCCTGACACCAACAATGACAAATGTTACAGGCTTCTATACAACCAAATAGACCAAAATTTTCAACTGTTGAAAAAGAAAAGCATGGTTGGCAACCATTAATGAGTAAAATGAATTCATTCATCTATAGAGCTGTCTGACAAATGACTGTTTGATGCTGTCACATGGAGGAATGACTAAATCCAGTGTGCAGTAGGGTGGAAGAAGGAAAAGAGAGACCTGAAATTTACAGCAATGGCAGAGATGTATTAAGGATCAGGAGAGAATGTAATATCATGAGTAGGGACAAGGTGGTAGAGGTGAGGAAGATGAAGGGACAGTGCCTGCAGTGAAGAGCAGAGTGACCCAGGTCATAGAAGGGCAGAGATTATTCATACAGCTGTTACAAATTGTTTGATTGTAAATGGATTGCTGGGAAATGTGATGCTGCAATCAATCACAGGGTCTCAGGTGTGTTATCGGTTTCAAGGGTTTCACGTAATTTCCTATAATTTGTTCCACAACTTGCTGTGGGATTTATTGTAGCAGATCTCTCCCACCTACACTTTAAGTGGCTGAACTTGGGTCACAAAGAACTCCACGAGGAGACGAACTGAAGAAAATGACTCAAGGACAGAGAAAGAACATGAATGAAAGGGTTTTCCACAGCAGCGCTCACTCATCTTTACCTCTGGTGAAGAGCCCAGGAAAGTATCCCAGAGCCACCACAAAATACCTCCTCCACCTTCTTCCACTCTCTGTTCCTCACTGTATATTTTTTCTCTGGCTTCCTCAGCCTGGAGCACGCCTTGATGCTCCCACTGCTGACATGGAAACATGCTTATGTGTAGAGTCACACGAGGGAGGGCCTATTTTGACTTTTGATTGTTCAGAACCAAGACAAAATGGTAACATTAAGCATGCAGCAGGGAAAGAGGCAACACTTTGGGGATTTACTTTTAACAGTTTGTTGATGACACATGTAGGACTGGGTATGCATGCAAGTCAGTACCAGTTATTTTGCACTTTGCCCTGACATACCTCGACAGATCAATCTATGCATGTTTTACAGGTGCTCTTGTGTGGGTATCTGAGCTTTTCTAATGAGCTGCTGCTTATTTAGTCTAAATGAAGTAAGTGTGAGAATATAGAACTGTGAGAAAAGAATGGTTCTGTGGTATTCTTACCTGAGTGATATCAGGTGTCCCGGACTGTCTCTGTTCAGGTGAGGTCTGCCCCACAGTCATCAGTGTAGCTCCAGATCGCTTTCAGGACGTCCTCCTCAACATGGGCAATTCTGATCTGGCCCTGCTCTTCCTTCACAGACAGAGCACACAGTACGGGCTTTGTTGTTTTCTGCATATAGAGTGGGGATTTTTTTTGTTTTTTTTTACAAAAAATTGGACCAAACTCACCTCTTCCTCCTCAGGTGTAGATTTTTTGAGTTCAGTGGTCATCTGTTTGTCCGACTGAGCCTTGGCTTGTGTGGGAGTTGGGGGCTGTTGGATGAATAATGCAGGAACCTTCTACAAAAACAGTGAAGCAGAGAATTCAAGTTCAGGCCTCTTGTAGATAAAAGTGACCATCTTACTGACCGTCTGATTGATTAACTAACTGACCTTCTCCAGTTCCAACAGCAGAGTCTGGAGCTGGTCCACTACAGTAAAGACAGTCAGAGTTTCTTCGGCCTTCTCAGGAAGACAAAGGCCTGGCTTACATTTCTGGATCTCAGCTACTGTTGTCCTCATTGACTCGATCCTCTGCTCAACCACCTGCGCACATAGAAGAGGGTTGGGAAAAATCAGAAAATGATGCTTTGTAATTATTCTTTTGTATGGCTGCTTTGCTAAATGGACCAGCTGATCCTAGCCTGGACAATCAGTCCACCATAAACCAAATAAAAAAAACAAACAAAACATACATCTCTTTCATCAGGTCTCACCTTTAAACTATCCTCTCTGGGGCTGGGGAAAGTCTCTGGAGAAGATAGAAAGCTTTTGATCTCAGCTACATCATTCTCCATCCGCTTGACTTCACTCTCAATCGCCTCCACTTCCTAGAGATCAAGAAATCAGTGTAATCTGACAGTAGATGAGCACAGAAATACCATCTAGATAAGATCTGCTGAAGATAGAACCAAAGAAATAAAATCTCACAGCGGCAGCATGCTCCAGCTGAGACAGAGGAGCTGTAAAGCAGTCCTGAACATCGGCCACTTGGCGATCTGCTACAACCAGCTGTTCCTGGAGATCTGTGACATCACAAACCTGCGACATTTCCTTCAGGACCAAGCTGAAGCCCTGCAGCGTGGTTCGGATCTGGGCTGAATCATCCAGCACCATCTGCATCACAAGACAAAGAGAACATTTTTGGTTACCAAATTGTACTGTACCACAATGCAGTAAAACGTCTTATAAAGAAAGAGTTGCGTGGACAGGACAGCGTGTTGACCTGCAGGGCGTGAACGTGGCTGCTCAGACATTTAGCTGTGGTGTAGGTGCAGGGAGCAACAAGCCACGACTGAGCCTCAGACATCCAGCTCTTGGAGCTTTTGATCATCTCTTGATGCTCCCGAAGCCATGTTTGAATCTAAACAGAAATATTACGTTGTTTAACGAGGAAACAGATAGATACCATAACAATTACAGTAATTTGGAAGATTTAGCTAAAAAAAAAAAAGTTTTCCTTTTGTTGCTGCATTGTTAAACATGTGAGGTGGCTGACATGACGCTGTAACTTCAGATGTGATGACAGAAAACATTAATTACATCCACTGTTCCACTGGCAATTTAAAGTCATCACATCTTTGGTGCTTGATGCTAAAACAAAACAACAGACAATACTACAAGTGGGGAGTTAGCCTGCTAACAAAAAGCACTAGCAGTTTTAAAAAGCGAGAACGATAAGGGACCGACGCTTTTCTCACCTTGCTGATTAGGGTGGTCCTCTGCTCTGCCTGTTTGGCCAGTAGGGAGTGAAGCTGCTGAACCTCCACTAGTCTCTCTGTGAGGATCAGCACCTCCTCGGGCTTCTCTAAGTCTTGCATGTCCACTTCCAGTGCTGCCAGACAGGAGTGCCACACATCCAGCTCATCCCAGACACGCTGAGCACACATTTAAGGGAAGATTTAGTGGTGATAGACATTATTTATTCATTGAGACATCAAGTTGTATTTTGGAAGGTGAGCATTGCATCTGCTAAAGCAAACTCAGTTGACTCAATGACTGCAAGGTGCCTGTATCCCGTACCTGCAGGACAAGCTCAAACCATCAACCCTCCACCACTGTGCTCGACAGCTGGTACGAGGTGTTTATGCTGATATGCTGAGTTTGGTTTTTGCCAAACGTGGTTCTGTGCATTATGACCAAACATCTGCACTTTGGTTTTGTCTGTCCAGAGGACATTGTTCCAGAAGTCTCGTGGTTTGTTCAGATCCAGTTTTGTAAATCTAAGCTGTGCTCTGTTGTGCTGTTCTTAGAGAGAGGAGGCTTTTTTCCTGGTAAACCTGTCATACTTGTTCAGTCTTGGGGTGAATTTGCTGGGGCAATTCTAATGGAAGCAGTAAAGGTGAAAAGTTTCTTTTTGACTGTATAACACAAAAAGGAAAAGCATAATTAGGTTCCCTTTAATAATTACCTTAGGTTAACACATGGACCCTGAATTGGAAGAGTGAAGTTTTTATCTATGATGTAGTGTGCCATAGTGGTCAAGGAACAGAAAACATCAAGAAAACACAAATTCAGCCCAAAAGCCCTGCATTGTCTCAACACAAAGGTTGATAACACAACAGCAGTGAAAATGATGCAGTCATCACAGGCGTAGTTTATGGCGAACCTACAGCCTCTCCTTTCCTCTGACAAACACACACAGAGGGCAGCAAAGATACAACACAGTCAGCACAAACATACCAGGGGTCAGAAAAACTTACCACACATCTTCTGGCCAGCAGGGGAAGAATGTTACATTGGACATGCTGTTAAGTTTATCTCATCCTCTTAGAAGCTGTTTAATTTTCTGCTTTTTTAAATTCTCTCTACAAACATTGTAATAATGAACCAGATGGAGCACCTCCACATCATTACCCACCTTCTGAGTGATCTTTGCTTCAATCACAGTGGGGCTCCTCTGTTCCAGTCTCTTCTGAACAGATCTCAGGCCAGCTTCGATATCAGACATCTTTGCGCCCAGCCTGTGAACAGGACCGCTCCTCTCTATCGCCTCTCCCACCTGATGGACCGGTCAGGAAAAAATGTTAACAATTACAGCAGGAAACAGAGTTTTGCGGCAGACCTACATGGATCTTGAATTTATTATTTTGTTCCAATAATCTGCTCATCAACAGACCTTTTTACTCCAAACCAATGTATTAAAAATAAAACCTTCTGCAAGCCCATAAGGATCAATAAATTGTTCATTTAGAAAACATCCAAATTAAAGCTTTTTGCACCTTTACTTCCACTTGCTGCAGAGACTTAGTGATTTCCTGCAGTTGGCTGTCGATCTCGACCGGGACCAGAGTGTACATATCTGAGTATTTCATCTTCAGGCTCTCCATGATGCGGTGCAGCAAAGACCTCTGGGTACACAGCTGGCTGTAGAGCTCCTGAAACCACAGAGACAAAAAAACAAAAAAAAACCCAAAAAAAACAATGAATAATAGCTGTTTTTGAAGAGTCTACTGGAAGGAGAAAAGCAATCATAACAACAGCGACATTTAATGGATTTTCTTAATGATTTCTCATAACCAAATACTATTTTACTTAGCACCAACTAAGTCTCCTCTCTCAAATAACACTTGTAAGCAGATAGAGGAGACTTCACTCTCTTACCAACATCAGCACCATCTGCTTCATTTTACACACAGCAGAAATCTTATTCTGGAATAAAATATCAATATTATGTACAGCTCTCACTAACAAAGCTCCTTGTAAGCTTTTAGCTCTTCATCAAGCGGTCCTCTCGCTGCCTCCTGTTGTGCTGCCATTAAACACAGCCTACCTCTTTAAGTCCATAATTTACACAATAGTTAAAAGTGAATTTGTTTCACCTCACTGTGCTTCTACTGCACAATAAGAACCAACAGAAAGATCAGAAAAACTTTTAAAATGTGAGAAGAACACAGAGGAGACTACCTGCGTCTGAAAGCGTCCGATGGGCTACTGTACAGGGAGGTGCATGTTGTTATCACTATGGGAAACTGAGCTTGTGTGTGTGTGTGTGTGTGTGTGTGTGTGTGCACGGCACAAAGGAAGGGAGGAAGAGAGGGTATACAGAGACACTTTCTTTGCATGAGAGAGCAGGGTATGAAGAGTGCAAACTGTGTGTGTGTGTCTTTTATAGCCATCTTTGTAAGGACCAGTTTGTGTTTTGAGAAACGATGAAGAAGCCATCTGAGGTCATTCTAGAGATTTTTAAAAAAAATTAGGACAAAGTAGAACATTCAGACATTTTAACAAAGCGGAGGACATATTTGACGAAGTTCATAAGTTACCACTTATTTGAGGAAAGTGGTAACTTTTGTTACTATGGAATGCATTGTAGGAAATCTGTACATTTTATTAAAGCAAGGACATTTGAGTGAGAGTTAGACTGAGGTTTACAATTAGGATCACACTGAGGTTAGGGGCAAGCTAGAATATATTAATGCATAGCAATGAGCGTCCTCACAAGCACAGCAGGAAAAATATGTGTGTCTTTGTGTGTGCCCATGAAATGACTTGGCTACGACAGCAACCTGGAAGATCCACTTACAACACAGAACAAAAGGTGTCTGGTACAAGAGGAGGGGTGAGGGTGGTGGGAGTGATAGGGGAACGGTTGGATGATGGAAAGGGGGTCTTTCAGAAACAGTGACTATGCAAGGGGAAGGAAAAAGTGTGTGTGTGTGTGTGTGTGTGTGTGTGTGTGTATAGAAGGCTGGAGTGGATGAGATGTTGGCCTCTGCTCAGGTTTCAGGACAAAGGGCAGTGATTCTGTGGGTTGGTGGTTTTATAGAAGTGAACACCAAACAGCTTCTGGGCCTGAAGCCAAGCCAACGGTTAGATTCAGAGATTTCATATTTAGCGGGCTACACTACACAGTGCGCTACACAACCAACAAGCTGCTTCACGCTCTATATTCATGACTGTTAGGGTTAGAAAAGCCCCCCTGATGAACTCCCAGAGTCATCAGCAGGGCTTTGAGAGAGTTCAGCTGGCTTTTACCAGCTGAGCTAAACGTGTCATACAAAAAGCAGACCAGGCGGAGTGACACTAAAACTATACAATAAAATATACATGCATCAGTTTCAGTGTTTAGTTGTTGACATGCCATTGAGTGCAACTTTTCTAGCTGAGTGTGAAGACAAGTGTGTCATTATAAAAATAGCTATGATGTTACACACCGAGTACAAATGCATCGTTGTGTTTCAGTTCAGACGATGAATCTGTCTTGTCTCATTAGAGGTTCATTATTTCCACTCCAGCGGGCGGGATGGAGAGGAACTTTTATCACACCAATTATATTCTCTTCTGAACATACAAAAAAACTATTTGGGACAAAAAGAATTGCAGTTTGAATTTATGGGGGATTTTAGTCACTGACATTCAAAACCTTTATGGTAGCAGCTGTTCATGAAAGAAGAAAAGTATAGAAAGGTCAGTAAATGCTTACAAGGTTACAGGGACTGGCATGACCAAACACAGAACTACTGTGTCAGAAAATGAGTGAGTGTGTCCTCATAAAGTGACTGGAATAACAACACCAGAAGCGAGGGTTGTCTTAGTGTGAAAATGTGGAGAAAAAAAGAAAAGCACCTTTAGTTGACGCTACAGGAAACCACTCGTAGGTGTGATGTAACCTGACAAACCATAATTTGGGAGTCCCACCTGTAGCTCCTGGGTGCTGCTGCTCTGCTCCATCTCTGACAGAAGACTATCAGCAGCTTTCAGCCAAACCTGGATATCCCGCAGCTCCTCTCGAACCTTTTCTCTGTCCTCCAGCTCCTGCCTGGCTGCCTGCAAACCCTCCCTGCTCCTCTGCTTCACACTGTGAAAACACACAAACACAAACATCCAGCCATTAAAACAGAAGTTAAGCAGTTTTGTGGCTTCTTACCTAATACCCATGAAAGTGGGAGAAAACAAACAACCCCAACCCCCAACAATACACTGTTGAGTACAACATTTAGGGCCCAATGCCAAGTGTAAGTTAGCATGACCTTGCACACCCACTGCAGGCTACACCTGACTCACTTTCAGCTGATTGCTTATCCAGGACTTATGGGTAATTAAGTCTTTGTAATGCAACAGGATAGCAACTGCCTTTAGAAAAAAAAATACAAGAGCAGAGATCATAATGAATATTTTTCATTTATGCATGTGAAACAAGACAGCAGTGAGAGTTTGTCATGAAAAGTATAAACACCTTCTTAACACTATAAACTCCTCTTCATTCTGTCCATTCTCAAGTGCACTACATCACTAAACACATATGTGCAAAAATCACACTGATGAATCTTGCACAAGAGCATCCTGACCACACACAGAGTCACAATGATAGCTCTAAGTCAGGTCTTTCAGCCTTTGGAGGGTGACTGTTGCAGGATTAAATTAATCTGATCTTGCTAACACTAGCTGTTTGAGCTGCTTCTATTGGACAGGAGATACCGGACATTAAATGAGACATTAAAAGCACATCAAGGAACATCTTACTTGTCATACCGGCCCTGCATCGTTTGCAGCTGCTGACAGAGTGGAATAGAAGGAGCCTGCTCCAGGTGGGCAGGGACACCCAGCAGCCTGGCAGTGCGCAGTTCCAGTGCAGACAGGGCTCTGTGCTCGCAGTCCAGTCTGTCCTGGTACTGTTCCCAGGACTGCAGCACATCCTGAAGCTCCTCAGTAGATGCCTTCACCTTGGAGCCATCAGGAAGCTCTGTCTCCACTTCCTGCAGTAATACAGAGGCCTTCTCCACCTGAGAGGAAGAGACCAACACAGGATATTTATATGTATGGTTATAATAGTAAAATAATGTCTAGCATCTTAGGGAATTCCACCACACACTTCCTCTTGTTTACTTACACTAATGTAAATATGTCACGGGAACCCTGCCTAATTAAGCATGCGCTACTTATGAACTTATAAACTGGGATAGTGAAAATCTCAAAACATACATGTCCATGTAAACTTACGCTGTCTGAGATATCACGCCATTCTGTGATCCTCTGTTTACTGCGAGTTGTCAGCTCCTGTGTGCAACAACGTAGCCTTGAAACCCATCTCCAGATAGAACTCATGGTGGTTTCCCTGTCTCCACGACAGCTCTGCTCTGAGCACCACTCCTGCAGCTCTTCCAGACGCCTCAGAAGGGCCTCCATCTCCTCCGCAAGTGCCTGGCGAGAGAGTCATTAAAAATGAATTATGTTTCTGTGCAGGAGTTGTCAATTTAACTTTTATCGACAAAAGGTGAAAACATATGAGCCTCAACAGCATTAAAGTTTGTCCACAAGCAGTTTTATACTCACTCTAAGCTTCGCCTCCTGGTCAGTGCAGTCAGTGAGACAGGTGACTTTCTGAGAGATAAGCTGTAAGAGCCTGTCCTCCGTACTCTTCACACTCTGCATGATTCCATCTTGGCACTTGATGTAATTTCTGTGCTGCTCTGCACACCTGAAAGACAAACATGTTGATCTTTTAATGTCAGATTTAAAAGGCTGCGTCTTCCACTCACTCATTTCTCTATCTGTCTCTATCTGCTAATAGGTTTCACAGGTGAGTTTAAAAAAATTGTTAGTCTTATTATTAAATATACCTGGATCAGTGGCGCTATGTTTTTTTAATGGCAGTCTCCGAGGCTATTTTATCTGCAGTGTGATGTAAATTTTAACAGAACTTTTAACAGAGATGGAGAAAGTAGCTTATAAATATGACAATTCAGTAGGAAAACTTCCTAAAAGGGAGGCATGTGCAAAGAACAGCAGCTCTTTGTTTTTCAAATCCTTAGATATTGTTATAACCGTGTATTTAAGATATAGATGGATGTAGCCATTGTGATATCAGTCATTTGTTGATTAAGTCCCATTGTGAAACCTGGAGCCAATTTTTAACCACTTCCAACTTAGACTGAGAGACACAGCATTTAGATCTGCGTAAAAAAATGTGTATATATATACATATATATATACATATATATATATATATATATATATATATATATATATATAGATATATATATAGATAGATAGATAGATGATAGATAGATAGATAGATAGATAGATAGATAGATAGATAGATAGTAAATAATCTGTAAAGATTGGTTTGGTGGCTAATTAGAAGCAAGCTGTGCTTTCTCTTTGCACTTGCAATCACACACTTCTATCAAAAACATTTTTTTAAGAAGATAACTTTCATGAGTGAGCTGAGTACCTGCTCAGACACTCCAGCTTCACATGGCCCTTCGCCTGGAGAGTGGACATCCTCACCAAGAGCTGGCTCAGAATATTCTCCTGGAGCTGCTCCACCTTCTGTGGGGACAGGTAAGGATGCAGAGCAGCCTGGTTTTGGAGCTGCTCCACATGGGTTTGGAACTGCTGCTGTAATGAGGCCAAAGCCTGCTGGGTCTCCTCTACTCTGTCACTGCAGAACCCAGCAGAGCCCTGCGGTGGTAGCAGAGACACCTCGATATCCCTCAGGAACTGTACAGCCTGTTTAACGGAACAGGTGTAGCTCCTCAGTGACTCCCTGGCCTGAGTGATGTTCCTCTAAAACAATTTGAAAAAAGAAAAACACACACACACACACACATTTTTTTCACATTTTCAGTCCATTGTCTAGAAGTGTTTTTTAACTATTATCTAGGTAATTTCATTGCCTTGTTTTTGCTTTTGTTTGTTTGTTCTTTCAAACAGACAGATACATTTTGAAGCTGAAAACAAAGACACAGGTTGTATAGACTATTTCCAGATTGAACACTCTAATTAAAATGGTAACACAAAGGGATTGTCTGCATTAGCTCCATATTGCTCTACCAAACCTGGTGTAGTAGAGTTGATACAACCCAAGCTTTGAAATAGCTATTACACATTTATTTCTGCTGACACATAATGATGCCAACAAGCAAACAAATAAATTCTTCACAAGATCTAACCTTTGTTGCAGCTTAATTTAATTGAATTTTATAGTAAATCTCATTTCATACGCTTCTCTATGATTGGCTAAAATTTTAATAAAGCAGTTCAAAACAAAGACAAAAACAAAAATGACCAACACTACTTACCATTTGTAATTCACATTGACAGAGGACTGCATTCTTTAACTCAGTCAGGTCTTGAGATGCACTTCTTTTTTTCTTTCCCTTCTTTTGCTCCAGCACCTCCAGTGCTCTCATTCTGGACTCCACAGTCTTTTTCAAAGACATCGCCCTCTCATATTCTCTGTTAATTGCTCTGTCATTTGGCTCCAACATGGGAAGTTTCTGAAGCTCTTTCTCGGTTCTCACAAAGAAGGCCCGAGTGGCTTTCTTCTCTGATTCTAGGTCCAGGTCCTTCAGCAGGTTCCATTCGATGATGCTGAGGTTGTTATAGAGCGTCATCTCGGCGGTGTTAAGACTCTCCTCATTTTGTTTAATCCTTTGTTGCTCTGCAGTCATCTGTGAGGGGTAGAGGTCGGCAGAGATCGTCAGCAGTTTGGAGCGAGCGTCTTCACACAGTCCCTTCATCGGGTGAAACTGGATGAGCAGGTTCTGACAGATTTTGTACTTCTCTTCCATGTCACTGCCATCTTCTTTGGTATGTTGTACCTGCTCCTGAGCATTTTCTCTGAAATCCTCCACACATTGCCTCATGTTTAGGTACCTCTCATGGTCTCTGGCTTTCATCTCAAGGGTACGCATTTTATTGAGCAGCTCAGAGATGACAGAGTTCAGATCTTTTGTCTTTTCTTTGGGAATCCAGGGTTGCAGGAGGTCAACCTTCGACTTGTGTTCCAAAATGATGTGCTTGAAAGGCTCTAAAGCTTGCAGGGACTCTTTTGTAATGGGGAACCTGTGTCTGCATAGATCCACCAACATCTGCCTTAGGTTATTTTCAACAGTGACCAGGTTTTTCTTGCTTGAATCTAAAGTCTGGATGAGTTCATTCAGCTCCTTTTTGTTGTTTTTCTCTTGGCTGCTAATGGTTCTGATATTCTCCTGGAGGTTGGTAAGCTTGTCAAATAGCTGACAGTTCTCTGTGACACTGAGTTCAGAGGCAATATCTTTACTCTTAATTAAAAGAGCCTCACAGACTGCTTCCTGCTTCTCAGCCTCAGTCAGGGTTTCTTGGGTATGGCGGACTCTGCGATCAAGTTCAGCAGGGCTCCTGAGCTCACTGTCTGGACCCCTGGACGCCTCTCTGTGCAGATGAGCTACAACCCAGCAGTCTAGATCAGCAATTTGTTCAGATAGCTTTTCTCTTGTCTGCAGTCCTGACTCTACCTCTTTCACGGCCTTGGACAGCTTCTCAGTGGTGGACTTTGAGAGTTCTTCAAGATGTTTCAGGAGACTCTGCACCATGGGCACCTCTTCAGCCTGGTCCAGCTGTGGAAGGAGCTCAGTCATTTCCTCCACCAGTGACTCCAGCTGGCCTTGTTTGGCGATCACCTCAGACTGCAGCTTCTTCAGATCTCTGAGCTGCCTGTGAACCTCCTCAGGGAGAAGTGCCATTCTTTTCCTCCTGCCCTCAATATCACTCTCTGTCTTTCTGGCCCAGGCCAGGCCATCCCTCATTACTATGATAATTTTCTCCATGACTGGGTTGCTGCTGTACAGGGTTTGAGTAGATACAAGTTCCTCTGTGTAAGATATTTTGTCTTTAACCCCCTGCAGTCCCTGTTGGATCTTTTTTGTTTCCATTTCCCACTGTGGGCTAAGGAGCAACAGCTCTGATAGTTGTTGTAAATGGAGGTACTGCTGCTGGGCTGCTTTAACGTTAGCATTTGCCTCCATGAGCTGCCGTGCCTTCTTGCAGTTCCACTGAGTAACTGATGGAGGTTTGGCTTCAAGGTCTTTATTGATCATTTCCAAGCGCTCCTTCAAATCTGATAACTCTGAAAGAAGATTGCTGGTCTTGTGAGAATGGGCATTTGTGTGATGAAGCATCCTCTCCACAGTTCTTTCCAGAGCTCTCCACCTTTCTTGTAGGTTCTTCTGCTCAGTCTCTGCAATTGCTTGCTCATATCGGGTAAGGTGCAGACACAATTTAGTATGGGTCACAAGCAGCTCTCCTATTACTGTTCTGTTCTCCTCCATACTTCTCTGTAAGTAGCCTAGTTGCTCTGCATCCTTGGAGCTGCTCTCCTGAGGGGACCTGAAAGAAAAATGGAAAAAAAAAAGGTTGCTGCAGCAGACTGTAAAAGACCGATAGTAGAGGACTGTATTTTAGGGACATGTCAGTTAGTTTTACAGATAAACGGAAAATGCGGATAAGTGAAATAAAATGTACCTTAAAACATTTACAAGTATTAGAAAATGAAACTGTGAGATTGCAACTCACGCTTGCACAGCATCCAGTTCTGCTATTGTTTTGTCCACTGTAGTCTTGGCTCTTTGGATGTGTTGGCAGTAATCAGTCACCACCTGCAGCTGAGTCTCTTTACTCTGAACGACACTCTCTGCATCCTGGGCAGCATTGCTCCACTGGTCCTCCAGATGCTCTAGAGTGTCCGTGTTCTCAGCAGCAGTCCCTCTCAACTGAGAGAGTAATGCCACCTGGGCCAGGGCAACCTCTCTACACTCCTGTATGCAGCAAGCAAGAGTAAACAGTCAGTCGCTGAATTTTACATTCATAATAAGTTATCTGATCTTCCATGAACTCAGGTTCGTGGTTATAAGTGATATATTTGTACAGTTGCAAACACAAGGGCCCGTTGTGTAAATGTTTTGGAAAATGTGTATTACTGTTATTATAACCCTTGGATCAGGCTGGTCCAGAAATAGACATGCTCAATTCTGGAATCACTTCGGCATCATCACCTCTGTTTTGCCAACATGGCTTTCAACTCCAATATGAATGAATCCAGGACTTCTATAAATCACTTATGTTTTTCTAGTGAGTCCTGCATCATAATCTCACCTGAGCCTCCTCCACCTGCCGGACCATGGCTGTGGGGCTCAGCTCAGCTGGGCGGTTCTTGCAGTTCAGGAGTTTAGATACTAGCCTACTTAGATGACCGTCCATGTTACAGGTGGATGTAATCAGATCCTCTGGAGCATCCTCTAGTGGTTTATCCTATAGACACAAAGAGAAGTCAGAACCTAAAGCCTGAAAATGCAGCTTGATGATCAGGAACAGGATTTATTGTGGCACAAGCTTTGGTTTTGTGAGTTAATTTAGGGCTTATATAAGAAATTGGAGAAATTGCCACTTTCAAGTTCCAGAGGGGAATTGTTGGGATACACTCTACAGTGTAAGATATGTCTTGACTATGTAAAGTGCCTTAAAAAACCCACAAATAACCTGCACAAACCCTGTTCGCATAAATAAAACTGGACTGAACTGAATTCATGAGAAAGAGGACTGGAAGTAGACAATATAGCATAATTATTATAAGTCAGATTCCAACCAGCAGTGATGACAGCGCATGTTCACAATGGCATCATTTAGCAGATTATTCTGTATTTTAGTCCTGCATATAGAAAGTGATGGTTTGTAACTTCTGTGACTTCTAGCGGTAGTTTCAAAAAAAATAAATCAGACAATGGCAGACAGTAATTACCATACCTCAATGAGTTGACTGTTGGGTCCCATGTCTTTGAGTAGCTGTATCTCTGTGAAAATGGATGGTTCTTCTGGTGCCTCCACTACTAGTTTCTCAGTCTCCACCTCACTTGCTTCTGCTTTGTTTTCCTGTGGTGACAATGCTTTCAAATGGGGTTCTTTACCCAGTACAGTGTCAGCTGATGATATCTGAACCACCTGTGGTGATGCATCAGTACTGAATGCTTGCTCCTACAGTGGACATGAAGGCAGGTATTAATGTAAAAAAAAGAAAAAAGAAAAGCATACACCTGGATATGGTTTTGGATGAACTGAGAAATGATCTCTATCTCTCTCTGGGAAACAGCTTGAATAATAAGTTTCAAAGTGACCAACTGTTCACCATTAAAAGGGGACATGTCAGCTTGTATGAGTAGAATAATAAAAAGCATAATAGAGTGCACATATGTGACTTCCTGGGTTATCTGTAAGTATTACTCTAGATGGGACCACAATTTACACAAACATTAAGCTGTTTTAAATAACTGAGGTCATTAACTCTTTAAATCTTTCAAGTGTTAAATTTGATTACATTTTAAAGTGTTTACGGAAGTCATATATCAAGAGACAAATGACATTGTCTCTTCGTACAGTTGAACTTCTTTTTGCAACCAGGAGTCGCCCCCTGCTGGTAGTCAGAAAAAATGCAAGGTCTAAGGCTTTTCAGCACTGGCTTTTGGTGGATAAGTCCCTGTTTAACATGCAATCTATGCATTAGTCTATGTATAAATTCAGGGGTCACATAATTGTAGTTTATCATATGAAAACAGGTCAGTACCTGTTACAACATACCTGTGGCAATTTCTGTAGCCTCATGATTTCAGTGGTTGTTGTGCTTATTTGCATTGGTAGTTCTACACTGGTTATTTTTTCTCTTTCCCCTTCCTGAATTGTCTTCTTTTTCTTCTCTTGTTCTTCTTTCCTATTTGTTGCATCTATTCTGCTTTTATCCAACTGGACTTTTGGGAGCACAGCTTGTTCTGGCAGGAGTTCAGTAAAGCTTTCTTGAACATCTGTCTTAGTCATCTGAGCTGCACGCTTTTCTTGCTCAGCGTCAGAAGATGTAAGCTCTTGTTTTTCTGTTATTTTTTCAGACTTGGTAGTTGGTTGATCGCTGTCAGTTCTTACAGGTGTTGCCATTGCAACAGATGTGATTATAGTGGCCGGTATATCTGTTTGTAGAGTGGGCACTTCAGACCTTATGCTGATTTTCTCCACTGTAACAGACATTTCATTCAGGTTTTGGGATGCATCAAGTACATCTTTAGTAACAATCTCTTCTTTCAGGTTGAAATCCTTGACTTGCTTTGGTCTCTCCTCTGTGGTATTCAAGAGCTTCAACCTACTCAGTGTGTCTGATCTTACAGTGTCTTGCCCAAATATCTTGCTTATTTCTACAGTTGTTGACTTTGTTTCACTTGGGTGCAGCAGTACAGGTTGAGTGGAGTCTATCTGAGCCACACCTTCCTGTGTTTCAGTCCTAATTCGTTGCACCTCTACTGTGGTTTTAACTGCAGCATCTTTGGAGTGAACCGCAACTGTACTCATATCTGTGCGTGCTTCTGAAGTTTCACATTGGATACTTGATTGAGTTATATCTGTTCTTGGCACATTTGCCCTCAAGACAAATGTTTTTTCATGCTCCCCTTGATTTGTTGGTATTAGAAGTGCCTCAGGCTGCACCTGGATTTTCTCCATTGTACCAGACTTGTCACCCAGGCTCATGGCCACTCCATGTGTTAACACTTTAGATGGCTCTTGTTGGACCCAAAGTTCTTCAGTTCCGGTAGGTCTATGCTGTGTGGTTCTCAGGATCTCTAGCTCCATCACTGTTCTTGGTTTTACAGTGTCTTGCTTGGATAAGCTTATTTCCGTAGATGCTGTCTGTGCTTCACCTGGCTGCAGAAGTGCAGTTTTAGTGGAGTCAATCTGAGCCACATCCCCTTTCCTTTCAATGATTTGTTGCACCTTCACTGTAACTGTAGCTTTCTTAGGATCAACATCAGCTGTAGTCAAATCTTTGTTTACTGCTGCACTTTCAGACTGGATACTTGAATGAGCTTCATCTGTTTTTGGCACATTAGACATCAAGACAAATGTTTTTTCATGCTCCTCGTGGCTGGTTGGTAAAACAAGCACCTCAGGCTGCACCTGGACTTTCTCCATTGTAACTGACTTGTCACCCAGACTCATGTGTGCAGCGTCATCTGATCCATAAGCTTTAGGCTGCTCTTCTTGGTGCACAAGTTCCTTAGTCACAATAGATCTGTATTTTGTGATTTTCAAGAACTCTTGTTCACTCAGTGTTTCTGGTTTCATGCTGTCTTGCTTGGATAAGTCTGCAGAAGTTGTCCCTGGTTCACTTTGCAGGAGTGCAGGTTGAGAGGAGTCACTCTGACCCAGGTACTCTTTTCTTTCAGTGATGATTTCTTGCACTTTGACTGTAACTTTAGCCTCATCAGGGTGGACATGAACTGGAGTCCCTTCTCTACACTGGGTACTTGTTTGAGCTGTATCTATGCTTGGCTCCTTTGCTATCATGACAAATGTCTTTTCCTGTTCTTTATGGCTGGTGGGTAAATCCAGTTGTAAAACTTGCACTTTAGGCTCCAGCTGGATTTTCTCTGCTGTAACTGATGATTTCTCTAGGCTTTGGGGTTCATCAAGTACATCTTTTTTGGAGACATCTTCTTTTAAGATGTCATCTTTCAGCTCCTCTGGTCTGTCCTGTGTTGTTTTCAAGATCTCTAGTTCCATCACTGTTCCTGGTTTTACACTGTCTTGCTCCGATGATCTTATTTCCATAGATGTTGTCTCTGCTTCACTTGGCTGAAGAAGTGCAGTTTGAGTGGAGTCAATCTGATCCACATCCCCTTTCCTTTCAATGATTTGTTGCACCTTCACTGTAACTGTAGCTTTCTTAGGATCAACATCAGCTGTAGTCAAATCTTTGTTTACTGCTGCACTTTCAGACTGGATACTTGAATGAGCTTCATCTGTTTTTGGCACATTAGACATCAAGACAAATGTTTTTTCATGCTCCTCGTGGCTGGTTGGTAAAACAAGGACCTCAGGCTGCACCTGGACTTTCTCCATTGTAACTGACTTGTCACCCAGACTCATGTGTGCATCATCTGTTCCATAAGCTTTAGGCTGCTCTTTTTGGTGCACAAGTTCCTTAGTCACAATAGATCTGTATTTTGTGATTTTCAAGAACTCTTGTTCACTCAGTGTTTCTGGTTTCACGCTGTCTTGCTTGGATAAGTCTGCAGAAGTTGTCCCTGGTTCACTTTGCAGGAGTGCAGGTTGAGAGGAGTCACTCTGACCCAGATACTCTTTTCTTTCAGTGATGATTTCTTGCACTTTGACTGTAACTTTAGCCTCATCAGGGTGGACATGAACTTGAGTCCCTTCTCCTCTACACTGGATACTTGTTTGAGCTGTATCTATTTTTGGCTCCTTTGCTATCATGACAAATGTCTTTTCCTGTTCTTTATGGCTGGTGGGTAAATCCAGTTGTAAAACTTGCACTTGAGGCTCCAGCTGGATTTTCTCTGCTGTAACTGATGATTTCTTCAGGCTTTGGGGTTCATCGAATACATCTTTTTTGGAGACCTCTTTTAAGTTGTCGTCCTTCAGCTCCTCTGGTCTGTCCTTTGTGGTTTTCAAGATCTCAAGCTCACTCACTGTTCCTGTTTTTACACTGTCTAGCTTGGAAAAGCTTATTTCTGCAGATGTTGTCCCTGGTTCAATTTGCAGGAGTGCAGTTTGAGAGGAGTCGCTCTGATCTAGTTGTAAAACTCGCACTTGAGGCTCCAGCTGGATTTTCTCTACTATAAAGGATTTTTCCTCAAAACTTTCGGGTGCATCAAGCACATCTTTTGCAGAGACCTCGTCTTTCAGGTTGTAATGTTTGGCCTCCTGTGATCCATCTTGTATACTTTTGAAGAGCTCTTGCCTAGTCAGTGTTTCTGGTTTTACAGTGTCTTGCTCAGATAAGCTTATTTCTGCAGACACTGTCTTTCCTTCACCTGCCTGCAGAAGTGCGTGTTGAGTAGAGTCTTTCCTAGCTACACCACATTGCATTTCAGTGTTAATTTGTTGTACCTCTACTCTGACTGTAGCTTCCTCAGGGTGAACCTCAGCTACAGTCTTATCTTTGTTTTCTGGTTCTCTTTCACACTGGACACCTGTTTGAGCTCTATCTATCTTTTCATGCCTGGTTGGCATTTCAAAATCTGAAGCAAGCACTTTAGGCTCCACCTGCCATTTTTTCCCTGTAACAGACTTGTCATCCACTCCACCATGCTCTTTTTGTATCTCAAGTTCCTTGACACCTGTAGGTCTGTCCTGAGTAGATTTGAAGAGCTCTACATTTTGTATTTGGCCTGGTGTTACTGTGTTTTGGTCATGGAACCTTATTTCTATAAACTTTGTCTCTTGTGGTTGTAATGAAACATATGAGGTGGATTGAGCAGAGTCTTCCTGAGAGCCATTGTCTTCATATACAATTTTGCTGATTTGTGTACTTGTTTCAATCACCTTAAATGCATCTTTCTCTGGCATAACATCAGCTGTCATTTTAGCAGTGTTTTCATTTTCTCTTCCACTTTTCCTGATCGTTTGAACAGTAGGTATTGTTGGTCCTTTTGCTGTTGAGACAGAACTGTTTTCAGGCTCGTCTGAACTGGTTTGTACATCTACTTGGAGAATACACTCTGGAGGCCCCATGAGGACTTCTTCCATTGTAACAGACTTTTCATCCAGATTTTTTTCTGTATTATCCATGCCACATATTATCAGATGCTGTCTTTGGACACTTTTTTCTTTGACCGCCTTGGTTTTCTCCTTTGCAGTTTTTAAGAGCTCAACGTCAGTCTCTGTTCGGGTTTGTTTAGCTGTATTGTCCTCATATAAACTTATTTCTATAAATTCAGTCTCATATTGTTGGCGTGCCTTCGAAACAGAAGAGGTGGGATAAGCAGAGTCTCTCTGAGTCAAATCTTCCTTAAATTCGGTATGACTTTCTTGTGCGCTCTTGCTCATAATGCTTATTCCAACAACATCTACACTTGGCTGTAGTTGCACTTCAGGGTCCCTTTGGTTTACATTGCCAGATCCCTTGTCCTGACTTTCTGGGGAAACTTGAATGGCATGTGTGGACACTTCAGTGTGGTCTACCTGGACTTCAGAATCTTTACCTTCTTTGAGACTTTCCTGTGGTAATTCCGGTGAGGACGAACTCAACAGACTGATGGTATCAGTTAGTTTCATTATTTCTTGCTCAGAGGACGTTTCAGAATATTCTGTCTCCATCTTATGAAGTGGCGCAACTGCAAAAACAGCAGAGGTAGGCTGAGTAGAGAAACTCTCAGCCTTAAAATCTTTCCCTTTCTCATTGGTTTCTAGAAGTTCTACCCTGCTTATCTCAACTTTGGTTTCTGGTATATTCTCACATTGTCCAAGTAACTGCTTCTTATGCATCTGTGGCTTTTTTTCCATTGAGACAGTTATAATTTGAGACTTTTGTATTATTGGCTTTATAGTAATTTCTTCCTCTTTGTAATTTTCCTCATCAACAGACTTTTTACCCTTGCTGACTGGAATGTTTTGCACATCATGATGTTCTAAGTTGTCTTGGGGTTGTACTTGTAAGGAGACTGTCTGCTGACTGATAGTTTCATTTTGCTTAATGATCTCTGTCTCAGATGGGGTTATTTCCCTTATTTCTGTCTCTACCTCTGAAGGCTGCTCACTTGCAAAAATGGGAAAGGTAATGGCTCTTGTTTCAGACAACTGAGTGACTGCTCGATCAGGCAGGTCAAGGACCAAATATCTCTTCTGAATCTCTTCTGTACAATCTGATAAATTGTTAATGTAATCTGCAATATTTGTTTCACGTGTAACATTATAAAGAAGATGTGGCTGCTTTTGTGGCACTATGTCTGAGTCTCTTGTTCCTGACAGAGCTATGGTACACTCTCCTGTTGTGTTAACAACCTCAATTGGATCAGTTGATTCTGCAGCAGCAGCTGCCCATGAACTTAAAGCTGCT
>JAMQGT020003899.1:0-95025 GCA_024447675.2 Pterophyllum scalare
TCATGTATTGCTGAATTAAGTTAGACACTCTCAACATTAAAGCAGCGGGGGTGCCAAAAAAAAAAAAGAAAAAAAAACTGTCTTCGGTGGTCTTAATGTAACAGCATAGAGTTTTAGAAACGGTGTGCCAAAATGGCTTTTTGAGCACCATAAAAATATCCAAGCATACTAAATATTAATATTTAAAATAAGAAGAACAGACTGCTGCTGACTGAAAAAGGAAATAGAGAGCACTTAAAAAGCACTTACCACGTCGGAGGATGCAAAAGCATCTGGTCTTCCTCAAAAAATCTTTAGCATGATTGCATATTAATTTAATGCTGATATGAATATATAATTTGCTAGGGACAATATTCAGTCTGGCTTTAGTGTTTTCGAGGTGTGCGTCCACCTCTTCTATGTATTTTGTGCAAGAAAGAGAGTGAGAAAGTGTTGCATTATGGCACTTCACCCCAAGTATGCAACCAATTACTTGAGACATGGACCGATAACTTGTGAAGCAAACAATCCAGGAGAACATAATTGATTATTATTAAAAAATATATTTAAAACTCACATTTCCTCATCGTTTGTATCGGATGCTTTGCACATCACACAATACCGTGTGCTGTCAGTGAGAAAGATAGACAGCAAGCCAGCAGCAGTATAAAAAAACAGCAATGCCACCCACTCTGCAGGAGCATGTTGTCCTAGTGAATAATGAAAATGGTGCCTGCCACTACAGGGAACAGCTAACTGTCAAATATTGCTCAGCGTAGCCTGATTAGCTTCAGCACTGATACCATCTGACACTAATGGTGGCTATGGTGTGCTAGCATTTGGCTGAAAAAACAAATTAGATGAAGCAAGATATAAAACTTTAATCACAAAAACTATAAGGATCATCTAACATACTCCCCGCAATATAATAACGAAAAGCCTAATACTTCAGTTATTTTCATCTTTATATTTGGCAACAGACTTCTGTCACACTGCATTTCCATAAATTCTGCTTCGGGCGGTGTTGCAACCTCTCTTCTGAGGAGAGTAGCTGCTGTCACCTGCAAACGCTCCTGTAATTTGTCACTTGGCTTAATATGCTCGGAAATGGTGCAATATTTTTGTACACATAGCCCGATGACCTCACGGTGCAGAATTGGGATGCACTGTCCTATAAAAGTGTCATTCAAAATATTAGGGTCACATTCTTGCTTCACTTAAAATAACTTAATAGAAGGAATATTACACTACTTTTTACCTTTAGTATATTATCGATCAATTTAATGTGCAATAGATATTATGTGTATTTGTGCACATCAGTAAACTAAAACAACAAGAACTTGCAAATGCACTGAAAGCAAGTGTAACTAACTCTTTAGCACTGAGTTCTAAGTATGTTTATAAACACAACGTACAACACCCATCAACACCCACAACACAGGGTTTTACAATGATGAAGACGCTGTGTATGTCATACAGAAGGTCGGCCACCCTTATGGATATTAAACCATGTTACAGAGTAAAGGCTGTTTTTCACAGAGCCCCCTGTGAATCAGAGCAGTCCATGGCCCATTTATCAAAGGTTGCTCATTGATGGCACATTGTCCTTGGGAGAGAATTCATTCTTAAGGCTAAAATGCACAACAGAGGTCAGCTGTAATAATTTCCATGCAATATATAGTTGGAGACATTAGAAATGATAAACAATTTCTTGCACAAGTAGATTTTGATTTATTTGTGGTTAAAAAATAAAATAATAAGCTGCACTATAATTCACATAAGAAATTGGATTTTTAAATGGCATTTGGAGAGCTTAGCAGTTTTTAAACACTCTTTTTAAAAACGTTTCTTGGAAGGAATGGTGGATAGGTTCATTTAAGAAAAAAAACGATGCATCTTTTTGTGCAGCAATTTTTCTTGTTCATGTTCTACGAAAATTCTTTACCTTTACCAATGACACTTCAGATCTTAAAGCTCAGGTAAACAAAGCACTCATCTACTACAAAGCCATACTGTTATAATAGATGAAGCATGAGGTTTTGCATTGTCTTACTGAAATAGCTTCCCTGAAAAAAACATGCTCTGGATGGGAGCATATGCTGCCGTCATTGATGTTATCATTCGAGATGTACAAGCTGTGAATTCCATAGGCACTAGTTACATTAACTATGGACAGTAACTGTCCATAGTTAATGTGGTCCTGCTTCAGGAACAAACTGCCTACTGACACAAGATCAATCACACCCATGCCGACAGGCAAAAACAGACTCAAAACCTTTTTGTTCATACGGGCCTGCACTCAATAGCTGTGTGTTTTATTAATGTTTCATTTTGCTGTCTTCACTTCCTTCAGGCTCTGTGAAACCTACACAGGTTTTTATGTTTTTGTCTTCTTTTTTTTATCTTCACACATTAAATTTATGTATAATGAAATGTGCTATGTAAATAAAATTGCCACTAATGCGGCCGCATACCATCAAAGATGCAGGCCTTTGAACTGAGCTCTGATAAGCCGGATGGTCCCTCTCCTCTTTAGCCTGGAGGACACAGAGTCTGTGTTCTCATCATGGCGATCCAATACTGATTTTCAGCTTTGCACACTGAGATTCTCTCAATCATCTGATGAGCTTATGTACTATAGACAACGAGATGTTTAAAGTATTCACAATTTTACATTGATGAACATTATTCTGAATTTGTTCCACAATTTGCTGACAAGTTGGAGATTGCTGAAACTCTGCCTAGTTTTACTTCTGAGGAATTTTGCCCATCTAAGATGGTCTTTTTATATCCAGTCATGATATTGACCGGTTGCTGATGAACTTCATTAGCTGCAAAATGCTGTTTCTTTTTAGTACCACTTACTTTCCAGCATTTTGTTGGCCTAGTCCCAACTTTTTTTTTTTGCTATTATAGTAGTGGACAATGTGGGGTGCAGGATGGACGGAATGGACTGAAGGTTTCTTTCTTTTCTTCTTATACTGGCAGTTTTGTACAGTAATAGGACACAAACACCTGCCTGTGTTCTACATGACATCCTGGCCTATTTTGAATTCCAGTCAAGGTGGTGATGGGGCGAGAGGAAAATGGAGCTATATAGCTGTCACAGGCTGTCAGTGTTTTAATAACCAAGAGCTTCACTGCAGTTTTCATATACTGACAAGAACTCGGATATTTTCTTTGTTTTATTGTCCACTGTCGGCGCCATTCCTTTTCTTTTCCCCCATGCCAACATCTGCAAAACATTGTTGGCTCCTTTCTTCCCTTCATCCTTCCATTTTTCACTTCAGCCTCTTCCTTACATCACTGGCCACTCACTCCTTTTCTCCTTCCATGCGCCCCTTTTTTTTTCTCATTTTCTCTCTAGCGCTATTCTAATCTGTAAGGCTGCTCATGTCTCTTAAGTCACCCTAATCTTACAACATCAGCTCTGTAATGCGTCTCATTATGAGTTGTGGGCAAGGCAATCAGACTTATAAACCCTTACTCTCTTCCAACCCCCGCCTCCCTTAAATCCACTTTAATTCAACCTCCTCGGTGCTGCACTGGGGTTTCATTGGGTGTTATATGTATTCAAGGCCAAGGCTTCGGTACCATTCAGCTATCACACACTTGAGTCACACATAAACACACCACCTGTGCTGATTCATAGTATACCTTGGTGCTAATAAACAGAACTGTTCCTTGAAAATATAGATTATGTCTTAAAGGTAGATCTCCATCCTTAACACACAAAATAAGGTTGTACCCTTTTTTTTTGAGCTGTGAAAGATTGTATAAGATTTAAACAAGTATATAAGAAACTCTCACAGCCAGTGACATGAGCTGTTGCTGGTGTTCTGCTGTCTTATAAAAAGCCACAAGCACATTTTATTTTACTATGTCTGTCATGCCTGGTGTTTTAGAACATCCACAGTTATCAGTTTGACTTTGTTTCCAATGTGACAAATGTAAATAAAGCTTTTGGTATGTATGTTGTATGGGTGTATGCAAATTGCCACCATATCATGGCGGAGAGGATGTGTGTGTCCCACTGATTCCAGGGGCTATGTTGTCCAGGGGCTTTGACCCTTCTGGTAGGATTTCCCATGGCCAATTGTCCAGACAAAGACTGATTCCAATATCCCCTATGTCAGCAGGGGATACAGGTTACTCAAGGGTACAGGTTACTCTGCCGAGGATAGGGTTAGTGGGGACCCAACCTGGAGCCAGAACCATGGAGGTTGCACAGGGGAGAGCGTCTGGTTGCCGTACCTAAGAGGCCTGCCACCTGCAGGAGGTGTCGTAGGGGTTGTTTGTAATGTGTGCTGGCACCGGCCTAGGGCGGAGGCCGTGGTGGACTGATCTCTGGCTATTGAGACTGGCTACTGGGACATGGAATGTCAACTCTCTGGTCTCTCTGATGGGGAAGGAGCCCTAGCTAGTGCGTGATGTTGACAGACACTAGCTAGACATAATCAGAGTCACCTCAATGCACAGCTTGGACTCTCCAGTGTTCTGGAGAAGGGCTGGACTGTTCCAGTCTGGAGTTTCCCTGGGTGAGAGGTGGCAGGCTGGAGTAGGTGTCCTTGTAGCCCATCAGCTTGCTGTTTTCACCATTGGATAAGAAGTTCATGTCCTGGCACTTTTGGGCCTGGGAAAATGAGTCCTGCGTGCACCCCACAAGCTTTTTTCACTGATTCTGTTCATAATTTTTATGGACAGAATTTCTAGGCATAGTCAAGTGGCAGAAGAATCTCATTCTCGCACCTCTAAATCTGGGGTTATGGGCCTCAACTGGAAGAAGGTAGAGTGCCCACAGGGATGAGTAGCTGCCTCAAGTGGAGAAGCTTAAGTATCTCAGGGTCTTGTTCATGAGTGAGGGGAAAGGGGAATGGGAGACTGACAGAAAAACTGGGTCTGCAGCTGCAATGATGCAGACGCTGCACTAGTCCATGGTGAGAAGCAAGATGAGCGTAAAAGCAAAGCTGTTGATTTCCTGGTCAATCTATGAGCCTACCCTCACCTACTGTCACGAACTTTGGGTAGTGACAGAAAGAATGAGATACAAGTGGTGGAACTGAGCTTCCTCCAAAGAGTGGATGGCCTCTCCCTTGGAGACAGGGTGACAAGCGTAGTCATTCAAGACTACAGCCGCTACACCTCCACATTGAAAGTAGCCAGTTGAAGTGGTTCCAACATCAAACAAGGTTTTTATTCAAGTGCACACGCCACTACTTCTACAGGCTTTAAAATCTTAAGCACATAGAACTACTCCCACTATTTCATGAAACTAAAGTTGATTCTTATTTTTATCAGCTACACTAAGTTGGCCCAAGGAGCTTTGGTCACTTTTGCTACAGTGTAAACTTGTAGGTAAAATCCAGGAAGTGTGTACAAGCTTGTCAACTGAAGACAATGTTAACTTTAAAACTGTGAAGAAAACTTTGCTAGAAGGTTATGGACTTGTCCTGGAGGCTTATCAGACAAAATTATGGAATTCTGAGAAGTCTGCCAAGCAGACATTTGGAGACTTTGCCTGTGAGAAAAAAACTTTTTTTTTTTTTAACAATGGTGTCAAGATAGTAAAGTCAAAAATTATGAGAAACATAGGAAGCTTATTTTGCTTGAGGAGTTTAAAAAATATTTGCCAGTTAACTACCAAAATGAGCAAAAGGTGACACTGTTCACCAGAACAGCAATCCTGGCAGATGAGTTTACTTTAACTCATAAAAATCCTCTTCTCAGCTGCTCTGATGGTACAAAAGTTGTTCAGGAATGGAAAATAAAATTGCCAAAACTGGATGTGAAAGAAGTACATGAGGTCAGAAGGGACCGTGACAGTTTTTATCACCATGAGCCGGGACACTTAAGAACAACATAAAAGCTCTAAAACTCTAGTAAATGTGGGTGTTATTAAAAATGACTTTCCATTTGAAATGCTCTCTGACCCTGAGCAGAACCTTGATATTGAGGTAGACCCTCCATTTTAGCCATTCATTTCTAAAGGCTGTGTTTCTTGGACTGGTACAGAAAAAGATAAGGTGCCAGTCACCGTTCTTAGGGATGCAGGTGTTTACAACTCCCTTATGTTGGACTCTGTCCTGCCACTGTCAGATAAGACTAGCTGTAATTCTGACATGCTAGTGTGGGGCATTAAGATGAGCAGGGTGCACCTGCATTCACCCTTAGTGACAAGACGTGTAAAGGTGGCAGTGTGGCCCCAGTTACCAATTAAGGGGTGTCTTCTTCATTTTAAGGAATGGCTTGGCTGGAGGGAGGGTTTTTGTTGGCATGCCAGTTTCCACTGTTTCTAACTTTGTCACTCCCACTTTGGAGGTGTCACATGTGTTTCCCGCCTGTTTGTCTCACTCTCCAAGAGCTAGTGCTAAGTAGGATGCATGTGAAAGAAAAAATAACTGGTGGGAAGCAGGAAGTAATTGGATAAATATAGAGTGTATGTGTGTGTGTGCATGTCTAATTTAAGATGGGCAATGCTCTCACTGTATTTATTAGAGGGTAGAGAGGTTTTTGCACACTAATTATATTTCTCCTTCACCTTCTGTCATTTTCTGTCATTGAGAGAATACAATTATCCCTGACCACACAGATTGTGGTGGTAAAGTGTGGAAAAAAGCAAGGGGGAACCAAGCCAGACACTACATCTTTGCTGTGACTTTGATCTGGTGCTGGATAAAATGGCAGGAAAGGGATCAGTTTATGGAGTAAAGCTGGAACGGCTGGGAAATATCGGATTTTAAATATTCTCTTCAATGTCCAAAAGTTACAATGCAGTGTGGAAAGGTACCTGCACATAAAGAGAAATAAACCTGTTGTTGTTTTGTTTTTGTTTGTTTTTTTGTTTGTTGTCTTTTTTAGTGATGTGACATCTCTTTTTCAAAGGCAGACCAGTTTATCAGCAGTGACATTACTGCTTGGGAGAAAAAAGAAGAAACACATTATAAAGTCTTCTTGCTGCAAGGTTTCATATGTTTTATCAGAATATATATATATATATATATATATATTGTACTTTTATCTTTTTTCAAACATGCAGGGTTAATGTTGTGAGATCTTTCTTTTCTAAACCAACCCAAGTAATTTTGTGCAAAGACTTAGCTCCCAAACAGGACACACACCATGGAACCCTGATTGCCAGTCATGTAATTTTTGCACGCATTCTACTCACAAACACAGAGGTAAAATGAGAAAGAAGAAATGGGGAATAGGGCAGCCAGGTGATTAATGATGATTGCTTAACCCTTTCTACCTAAGAGCACACAACCCTGACAAAATTGCAATACTGAAAAACCCTTGCTATTATAAGGAAAAAGTTTCTTGTATGGATGGTCTGTTGCTGTTAACTCTTCACACGGCATCCTGTCAGGTGTAACACGCTAGTACATAATGCGTTACTGTAATCACATCATATTCTTCTGTAATACAGTGTAAGCAAGTAAGTAAAAGTAAGTAAAAATGTATTTGTATAGCACATTTCAGCGGCAAGGCAATTCAAAGTGCTTTACATCATAATAACATCTAAGAAACGTGCCGTAAAATCATTTTGTGATGTGATATACAAAAAATCAAAAATCAGCTGACATCAGTTTGTGTGCAAGGTGGATAAAAATAGCAGAACCATCTACAAAATGTTCTCCCCGTGTCTGCGTGGATTTCCTCCCACAGTCCAAAGACATGCAGTTACTGGGGTTAGGTTAATTAGTCACTCTAAATTGCCCATACATGTAGGTGTGACTGTGAGTGTGAATGGTTGTCTGACTCGCTGTGTTGGCCCTGCGACAGGCTGGCGACCTGTACCCTGCCTGTTGCCCTTTGTCAGCTGGGATAGGCTCCAGCCCCAGAGACATTTTCACAACACAGTTTAATATGATGGATACTTCATTTATGGTGTTTACATTTTTTGTGAAGTTCTGAAATACTCCCCAGTGCTTTGTGATACCATTATTCATGTTTTATTTTAAATGATGACGCTTCAATATGTTCAAGCTGAAGTGGCTGCAGCTGCTCACTGTGTCTCTTTCTCTCTTAAACCCTCCTACAAACTCTGAGTCTGGCCCTACTTACATTTAAGTAAACACTGAGTTATGCTTACATGTTTGCGTTCTACAGTGAATACTTGTATGTTCAGCATCACAATTTTGAGACTTTTTTGAGTCTTGAGGTCCTGCTGACCTTCCAGTTTTATTTATAAATACATTGTAAGGAATGGCCTCACTTCAGATGAGGTCACAAAATTAATAACTGTCTGAATTAACCACGAATTACAACATGAAATAAGTATTTATAAAACCTCCTTTAAAACACTCACAAACAACTAGTTCATTTCATAATCTGTATATGTATAAATGTGCATTTAAATACTTTGTCAATCATTTACTTAGACTTTCTCAGTGAGCCATTAACCACTCCTAAATAATTTGTTTGCACTTGATGTAATACTTTATTTAGAAATGGTTTATTTATAAAGTATAAAAATGCTGTTATTAAACATGTTATATATGAGCCTGTGAACGTAGTGTTTTCAGTGGGAGAAATGTTTTGTCATTCATCCAAGGGTCAGCTGACTGCAGGTTTCCCCAATAAACAGTGCATTTACATGACGTCTCAAACTAACACCACTGACTAACACTGGGCCATCATCATCATCCTGCCGGCAGACAAGAGGAGGTGCAAAGTTTTGCTAAACCAGACAGACTATCATGGGAATATTTTTTCACTGTTTAGTGACAAAAATATTGAAACAAGATCCAAGTAGTGGTTACAGGAAGAAGGTGACTGATTGTCTGAAACAATTAGGGCAGGACATCAACCGGATATAATACCACAGGTTGTACCCAGGGGAAGATATACCTATTCTGTATGGTTTACATATGATACATAAACAGGGTGTACCTTTAAGAGCAAGCGTCCATATGATCAGTGATGAGGATCAATGATAAGGATGTGCACAACCTGGACAGGGAGGAACGCTTGTTTAAGCAAAGAGTCAAGGAGGTCATTTACGTGACAATCAGCATCTTACAATGCTGTGATTCCAGCCATTCCCAAACTCTTTGTGAATAGTACTTGTGGCCATTGATCATTGGTCATGACAATTTGCATTTTAATGATCATGAAATTGACCTCACGGCCCATTGTTAGGCAATGGTCCTAGTTTTAGACATTATGCAAATGTCCTGTTAGGGAAACTGAGCTGAGAGCGAGACTGAGGAATTTACTTTGATGGGCGATGAAACATTTCTTCCACTGAAACCACTGCACTCAGAAAAACAGAATCAATTTCCTGGTATTATTATTATTATTATTATGTTAAGAAATAACAAGAACATGATGGTAAAGTGCAAACTGCACTGCAGCAAGAAAGAAATCCTGCTAACAGCAAAATAAAAAAAAATTCAAGCTTACATTTTTGCTTTCAGGACAGTTATATCAACATATTTGATTAATGTGATTAATCATTTTTTATCTTGGTTAAACTTTAGATTTTGATGTAATATGATATGCTGCATATTACACAATCGTAAGCAATTTAAATACTAGCCAAAAAGAAATGCAAAACTGTCCAAAGTGCTCTCAGGACTGAAAAGGTTAATTCAACTGTATGTAATGGCAAAACTATTTGCTTGTCTGTCTTCGCACACATATGAACTGAGTGACATCCCATTCTTAATTCATAGAGTTTAATATGATGTCGACTCACCCTTTGCAGCTATAACAGCTTCATCTCTTCTGGGAAGGCTTTCCACAATGTTTAGAAATGTGTTTATGGGAATTTTGACCATTCTTCCAGAAGTGTATCAGACACTGATGTTGGATTAGGCTTGCAGTCTCTGCTCTAATGCATCCTGAAGGTGTTGTATCAGGTTGAGGTCAGGACTCTGTGCAGGCCATGAGTCAAGTTCTTTTAAACCAAAGTCACTCACCATCTCTTCTTACAAAGTTGGGAGAATTAAATTGTCCAAAATCCCTGAAGTTGAGAGTTCCTTCCACTGGACATCATAATCCCCCCATCCACCAAACTCTTCACTTGGACAAGTACTGTTCTCCTGGCAACCACCAAACCCAGACTCGTGCCAGATGGAGAAGCGTGATTCGTCACTCAAGAAAACACATCTCCACTGCTCTGGAGTCCAGCGGCGGTGTGCTATACACCACTGCATCACCAAGTGCAATGTAAGACTTGGCTGCAGCTGCTCGGCCATGGAAATCCATTCCATGAAACTCTCTACGCACTGTTCTTGAGCTAATCTAAATGCCTCATCAAGTTTGGAGATCTGTAGTGATTGACTCTGCAGAAAGTTGCCGGCCTCTGCACATTATGTGCCGCAGCATCTGCTGACCCTGCTGTTTCATTTTACATGGCTGACCACTTTGTGGCTGAGTTGCTGTTGTTGCTTCCATTTTGTCACATTCCACTAACAGTTGACTGTGGAATATTTAGTAGGAAGGAAATTTAATGACTGGACTTGTTGCACAGGTGGCATCCCATCACAGTACCACGCTGGAATTCACTGAGCTCCTGAGAGCGACCCATTCTTTCACAAATGTTTGTAGAAGCAGTCTGCATGCCTAGGTGCTTGGTTTATACACCTCTGGCCATGGAAGTGATTGGAACACCTGAATTCAATGATTTGGATGGGTGAGTGAACACTTTAGGTAATACAGTGTGTAGGCGCATTATGTAGGTGCTGGCAGGATGACGCATGTTTATGATGTCATCTGTCCTCTGGAGCAGATTGGATTTAATTGGTTAGTCGTTCATAGCCACATGACTTTTCCTTCTTTATAGGCACACCTATCAATCACACACACAGTTCTAGCAAAAGCTCAATCATCTCAGCTGCAGAGCAACATTTGCTGCCGTCTTCATAAACATACACTCTTGCAGCTACTAGGCCCTCGTGCCCTAGCAATGTTCACTGAGGCCCTTACAGCATGAATCTGAGTGGGCAGCAATAGATCAACCTTAGCCTCTTGGCCTGGCTTTGTCCTAACCCTGAGAAAATCCTGTGTTCTTCTTAGGTTGCAGACTTTACTAGCACTGATAACACTTTGAGTCTCCTGGCCTCCCCATTTATCACCTGCAAGTACCAGTTCACACTTTACTACATAAAAGCACTAAACACTGATAGAAATTCTTTCAAATATATATATATATTTTACTTAGACTTGCAGTAAGGAAGGAAGCAACATTAATTAAACTGTCTTTCACTAATTTCTCCATCCTCTGAGGTTTAAAGAGTTCAGATTAAGTCCAAAATCAGGGCTAAAATTAATTTGGTAATCAATGTTATATTTGGTATAAGACCAGGTTTGTGTACATGTGTATGTGAGATTTTGCAGTAGTAACAATTCAAGGTGAGCTTACAAGTAATCTTGTTTGAAATTCAAGCAAAAACATTTTGTTTACTTTTAGCTGACTCCACAGATTCTATTTGTTCATATAGCTTTTCAAGGTTTAGATCATCCTAGTAGCTACCGTCACTTCTCAGTTATTATACAATTATGGAAACAGCTTGCTATTTACAGCTACTTTATTCAGCTTCTCGTTTAAAAAAAGAATCAAACCAAGAATTATCTCGTGGATGCAGAAGGTAGGAAATTACCAACCTCATATTTCCAGATTTCTTGCTCAGTTTTTGCTAAAGCAGTAACAACTGAAGAACGAGAGAATTTGTCTTTGTTGTGTTGCTGATCCCTTCATAGGTTTATGACCTTAGATGATTTTACTGGACAACTTCCTGTTGTCAAGCATCAAGAGAGATATATAGATAGATAGATGCAGAGAAGGGAGCAGATGTGATGAAATCCTGCACCATCAACTCACATCCAAACATCCACACAGCAAACATTCACACTCTGTGTGAAACCACAAGCATGGGAACCAGGGTACTATCAGTGCTAGCTAGTCCATCATAAAATTGCAGAGCAGCACTGCAGCAGCCTCAGTCACACTACCAACTAGGCTCCTGGCTCTTGTACTGGTGGCTGTGAAGTTCTTTTCTGTAGGTTTATGAGGTGGAATATAACAAACCTGGCTGCTGGGATGGTGTAATATAGATATTTAAAACCTTCTGTGTCTTATCATACAAGGTAATAGAGATGGGCTGTGCAGTACATAAAAAAAGTAAAACTATAAGTTCAAAATGAGCTGAACTTCTTTGGCTTGAAAGTGACTTCTTTATTTCTATCCAACACTACATCAACCTACACTGCTACTTAACAAGTTTTGAAATAGGATCAGTTTTAGTAGAAAAGCAACATCCCAGATACCCCCAAATCAAAATGTATTTGGCATCTCTGTTAACACAAACTCTCTATTTAATTTAAGCTTCCTGTGGAAGTTTAGGTCCCATTTACACGAGAACGTTTTCAGGGGAAACTGTGTCTTTTTACCTTTTTTTTGTTTTGTTTTGTTTTCAAAAAGTAACACATTCAGACAGTAACGTTTACACGGAAACGCACAACACAAGTTGGTGGTGTGGATATTGGAGTCGCAGCCATAGTGCACATGTGCCAGTGCCCCCGTTTTCAAAAAGTAGCATTTTTGCTTGTTTACACGGAAACGGAGACCAGGGCGTTTTTAAAAACACTCCACTCTGGAACTGTTTTCATGCTTTTCTTGTGTAAATGTGTGAAAACGCTATCATTTTCTTCTGAAAACATTCCTGTGTAAATGGCGCCTTAGTGGACCCAGTTTTAACAGGCCACCAACCACACAATCACCACTGTACTAAAGTTAGCTTAAAAACAGCATTACCGAAATGTTACTACACAACTACGCCAAGAAAGACTGTATGGACTCTACCAATTGTACCAGTCATCAAAGGTACAGAATGGAAAAGCTGTATCCATTTGATACTGTACGTACGAATGGTGTGCTTTGATAAACACTAAAATTTTGTTCATGCTAAATAAGGTGTATCACAAAGAGAAAAGGTACTACAAACAAAAAGCGACTGAAAACATGGGGCCAGCAGCGGCTTCAGTCACACTTAGATTCACAGATTAAAACTGATGTGATTTCACTGCAAATAAAATAATCATGGCTGTTGTTTGAAGAAATGGAGAAAGTGAGGTGCTTTATTTAGTGGCCTCAGGTTGTTCATCATGAAAAGAATGAAAACTGCCAAATGGGGAAAAACGAATGGATGTAATCATCTCAAAGTTTAGCGCAAAAGGACACGGGACAAAGAGAAACGAGCACAAAAGCATGAAAACAAAAACAAAATATAACAAAATAAAAACAAACTATCTAAAAACATTAATGCATTGGCTAATCAATGCAATAGCAGCCACACAGCACTAACCTAATGAAACTATTCTAAACACTCAAAAGGAGACCACTAAATACTTTAATCAGGAGCAAAACATTTCTTTTGTGTGTGTGTGTGTGTGTGTGTGTGTGTGTGTGTGTGTGCATGTTACTTGTGTGTATGTGTAAATATATATACATATATATATATATTATATATAGTGCTTTAGCTCATGCTGTAAGTGTCCATGTGTATTGGTTCATAGATATTGGTTCACAGACGGGTTGATTCATGAGGCTCATTCCTCCTATTGGGTTCCCTATTGATCAGGTTGCTTGTGGGCTTGTGTCTGGGGCCTGGGAACCTCAGAGCAGTTATCGCTAACAGATATACAGTGGCTGGGGCACACAGAATCTGTGGGGCCTCTGAAGACCCCACATAGGAAGTGGGTGAGAGTGGGATGGATTCGGGATTTAAGCACAGCCATGCGCTAAGCAATTTGAAAACATGCATTGATGAGGAGTAAGAGTAAGTAAGTAAGTAAGAGTTAGATCACATGGGATCAGATCCAGTTACTTAAATTAACATAAAATGAGAATTAATTAAGCCAGCGAGGAGGAAAATAGGACGTATTAGAAACATTAAGCATTAATAATAATAATGCCTTACTCTTATATAGCGCTTTTCAAGGTACCCAAAGACGCTTTACAATTTCAAGCACCATTCATTCACACCTCAATCAGGTATGCTGATCAAAGGTGAATTTAGAAGTTTATCAAAAGTCAGCGTTGCTGTTGTGTGTTCATTGTGTCTTGTTTTTTTTTTTTAAATTTGGGTTCACATTGTCCCCTCCTCATTCTCGGGCTCACGTGGTCCCTGCTGTGTAGTGATCAGAGGCGCATGCACACATTCGATTAGTGTACGCAGGAGTTGACCGTTAGCCACCGACTAGCTCTGTCATCGCTTCCTCAGACCCACAGTTGCACTGTCATGACCTTGAGGAAACACAAGCAAGTTTGTGTGTGCCTGAAAAATAAAACAGGACTGACATTCAGAGGGTGAGACTGGGGGAAATATGCTGAAAGAACTCAACCTCTTAACTCCAACAGAGTACGTCATGGTAAAGTTACAGATGAGATTAAGTTCATGTCCAAGCATCAGAAACAGCAAAGTTCAAAAGGTCATTTTGTTTCCCCTGTTTATTATGGGAATGAAAATCTTTAAATGTGTTATTCCACTTCAAACCTACTCAGACTTTTACAGCTCCAATACTCTTAGCAACAGATGTTATGGTCCTTGTTTTAAAATCCCCTTTCAAATAAATAGCTTTCACTATAAAAAAAAAAAAGAAAAATGTCATGATCAAAACAAAATCAGCAGTAACATACCATTGACTGAGCACCCTCGTAGTGCCATGCACTATATGGAATGCAATAAATTTTGTCAAGGTAGGCAGCCAGTGTAGCCAAATTAAAATCATAAGCGTAAAGGTGCATGGATGTGAATGTGTGATGGTGTGTGATAATGTATGTGGTTGGCCTCGGGGCAGTAACCAGCACCAGCTGTTGGTAATAAGCTGCGGCTGTTAATGAACACACCCTCTAAGCTGTGGAGCTACAGGGCACAGAGGCTCATCTGCAGCAATGGTCTGATCCAACACTTAGCAAACACCCCTGCTGCTCTCATAATATAATCAAATTACTTCTTTTTTTTCTTTTCTTTTTTTCCCCCTCAAATGCTAGCTCTTTCTTAACCACACACGGCGTTAAATCAACATAATAGATGTGTGATGAACCTGAAGAGGATTCTGATGAAGTTTAACTTTTGGACTTCACGGAAAGGGCAAAACATATGAACTGATGCCAAGAAGAAAATATGAGATTTCTCTGCAGCTTTAAAAAAGAGAATATTAGTTACAGAGGTAGGTCAAGATGGAGGTATAGATTTTACCTCTGTATTTCTGTTGCCTTGCAATGTCTTACAAGAATATGTTAGCACGCCGCATACACACACACACACACACACACACACACACACACACACACACACACAAAAAACAATCTTTCTTTGAATCTTTCAGCTCTGTGTATATATATATATATATATATATATATATATATATATATATATATTTTTTAGTTTGTTTTTTCAGAGTTTTCCTTTACCTCTCCACCTGCCTTTATATGCGCACTCCTGAACTCACTTTTGCCCCCAGGAGACACTGACAGAAAAAAGACAAAGCAAAACAAAAACAAACAAACAAACAAAAACAAAACAAAAAAAAATGCTATGTGCTGCATGTTAGACCTCACTGAAATTTACCCAGTCTTCAGCATCACATAAAAAAAAGCAAAAACAAAAAAAAACCATCTGTCATAAATTCATTATCTTTGCTTCAGTAAAGTTTCTATTGATCAAACACTGATCAAATTCTAGCTCGTTAGAAAATAGAGGGAGTAAGTTGCCTCTGTACCGAGATCTTCCAACGAGATGGAAAAATGAAAACCCTGTTTTTTGAATGAAGGAAATCACATCTGAAGGCTGGTGGTCTGCGCAACTTCTCTTTGATTTGAGGATTAGAGCTACGAACTGTTCACTGCTGTCTCAACAATTACTCTGAGGCTAATGGAAGTGGACATCGTTAATCTTCACATGCTGGCATCAATGTGCATCTAGCAGAGCTCTACATCTCTTATTTCTAGAATGGAGTCTCACACTGCAAAGCAGAATACACTAAGTTCAATGATCACACACTATCAACTCACCATCATTTATAACAATCCAAGGCAATTTCTCAGCAGTCAAGATATTACAGTTTAATTTATTTGTTTCAGGCAGGACAGAGATGAAATATAAAGGCAGTAAGTTTGACTGATTGCCATGTCAGAGCTTTCTCCAGCCTCCAAAAATGGAAGAATGTCAGCAGAGCAATTGCAGTCTCCATCAGCAAAAAGGAGCATTTTAGAAGTCATTAATGTTAATATTGGCATTTCTAAGCCACACCACAGTCAAATTGAATATTCATGCTTAGTTTTGGCTTCAACCTCTATTAATATTTGTCCTAATTACTCATTGATATAGGTCCAAATACCTGGATGTCAAAGAACTTAAGGTTAATAATCCAGTCCCTGCCCCACTCTACAGTAGATATTATGCAACAGCAAGAGACACATGGCAAATATATGTTAGTTTAAGCAAATCAGTAAAATAACATCCTTGTCAAAAGTGGCCTGCTAGGATAGTTGTACAAAAGAAGCTATTCAATGAGAGTTTAATTGAAGACATATGTGAAGAGCAACATTTTGATATGGAAAATAGCCATTTTACAATCAGCTGTAGATTTTAGCTAAATTGATGTATGATGTATTCAGCTAAATTAGATGCAGAGCTACTTCAAATATGGCACCCATAAAAATGCCACTGGAAAGTGGCTGTGTTTAAATCAAGTAGAAAGTAGTTTGAGGTTTGTTTTTTTTCTTCTAATTACTATAAACAGAACATATCCACCTATCCAATAACTACAATAAATTGCCAAAAGTATTCACTCACCCATCCAAATCATTGAATTCAGGTGTTCCAATGACTTTCATGAACACAGATGTATAAACCTGAGCCCCTAGGCATGCAGACTGCTTCTACAAGCATTTGTAAAAAAAAAAAAAAAGGGTTGCTTTCAGGAGATCAGGGAATTCAAGTGTGGTATCATGATAGGATGCCACCTGTGCAACAAGTCACAAGTTGTGAAATTTCCTTGCTACTAAATATTCCATAGTTAACTGTTAGTGGTATTATAACAAAATGGAAGTGATTGGGAATGACAGCAACTCACGTAAAATGACAGAGCGGGGTCAACAGATGCTGAGGCGCATAGCACACAGAGGTCGTCAATCGCTACAGACCTCCAAACTTCATGTGGCCTTCAGATTAGCCCATGGATGGGTTTCTATGGCCGAGCAGCTGCATCCAAGCCTGCAGTGGTGTAAAGCATGCTGCCACTGGACTCTAGAGCAGTGGTGACATGTTCTCTGGAGTAATGAATCATGCTTTTCTATCTGGCAATCGTATGGACAAGTCTGCCAGGGAAACGATACTTGTCTGACTGCATTGTGTAAGTGTAAAGTTTGGTGGAGGGGGGATTATGGTGTGGGCTGCTTTTCTGGAGTTGGGCTTGGCCCCTTAATTCTAGTGAAAGGAACTCTTAAAGCTTCACCATACCAAGACATTTTGGACAATTTCATGCTCCCAACTTTCTGGGAACACTTTGGGGATGGCCCCTTCCTGTTCCAACATGACTGCGCACCAGTGCAGTGCACAAAGCAAGGCCCATAAAGACATGGATGAGTGAGTTTTATGTGAAAGAACTTGAGTCCTGAGCTTAACCTGACAGAACACCTTGGGTATGAATTAGAGCGGAGACTGCGAGCCAGGCCTTCTCGTCCAACATCAGTGTCTAACCTCGCAAATGTGCTTCGTGAAGAATGGTCAAAATTCCCCATAAGCACGCTCCTAAACCTTGTGGAAAGCCTTCCCAGAACAGCTGAAGCTGTTATAGTTGCAAAGGGTGGGCCAACATCATATTAAACCCCATGGATTAATTGATTGATTATGGATTAATGGGATGTCACTAAAGATCATACGCATGTGAAGGCAGATGAGTGTATATCCTTGCTTGCTCAAAATTGTGCTATTTAAGTCATCACTCTGTTAAGACACAGTGGTGCATAAAATGGCACAAATGGTGCCTGAAACGAAGCAAATGAGTGGCCATTTAATTGTAGTGAGCTAAACTGGTTCCCTGTGGTTAAGGATAAGAGCTGGACGCCTTGAGTAGTAATTATCTCAGGTAGCTATCTCATTACCATCCTCCTCTAGTATGCAAATTTGGCCAAAGGTTTGGGTTTTTATTGTGGATTGTCCATTTTGTTGTTTTTTTCTTTAGTTTTTTTATCAATAGACAGGGAATACCTTAAGTATTGGTTATATTGCCAGGTATAATGGAATTGTCACTGTTTTATTTTCCATGTTTTTATAAGAAGGCTTTTGCACAAATTGCCCCCATTTTTAACTGAACAAACTGTGTAAAATCTCTTGATCAAAAACCAAGGCAAAATGTGTCCTCTTAAAGGCCTCAGCTAAGCAAAGGGCATGCACAATTTTCTGTTGTGGGCTGCAAAATCAAAAACATAAATGCCTATGTGCTCCTGATATCTGAGAAACTAAAGATCCAGTAGAACAAAACCATGTGGAATTCTTATTCTTAGCGAATTATGCAGCTAATGTGGCTAGTGTTACCATGGGCACTGATCCATGGGCACATTTAAGTTGTAGTGTTGACTAAGAATCTGAAATGGTGAAGCCCTTAAAAAAGCTAGTTTTGTTCAGTATCTAGCACTACCTTGATGCCAATTAATGTTTCTTTCCAATATCTGGATCCAAATGTCCAACAGCATATGATGATGGACACTGGGCACTAGGAAAAAAAAGAACAACAAAAAAAAGTTTTCCTGAGTGGCACCATCACCAGCTTGAATCCTTCATTTTCCTTTCCAAACTGTGGATGTGTGGTTAACTGAGCATTCTTTGTATTATGGGTGGTGAGTAGGCCAATCCCATTGCAGCATCAGCATGAAGAGGCTTTTGCTGGCTTTGACTCGTCTGAGGTTGGCATTCAAAGGAGGGAGAGAAAAAAAGGGGAAGAGATGCTAATCATCTGATCTCTGGTGAACAAGGCTTGAGAGAGACAGAGACAGAGAGGTACACAGAAAGATGTCTGTGCTTCTGCCAATGCCATTTTTTTTTTTTTTTGGGAGTCGGAATGAAATACAGCAATAGGATAAGGATCGCTGGATAGTCAGCCTCCCTGCCTCTACATCTAAAGGACAACAATTATCTCTGCCACAACCTGCCTCATAAGCCTGACAGTGAAGAGAAAAAAGAACCACAACAACAATAAAAAAAAAAATAAAAAAAATAAAAAATAAACTGGACTGTCTAGAAAAATACAACATTAACTACTGGCAAATAGCACATATCTCAAAAGTGCCATGGAGATAGCTGTGGCATTTGTTCGCATATGGGTTTAACAGCACTTAATGAATTCTGACAAAATTTCATGGGAAAGATGACAGCATGTGTGCAAATATGTACACTGCACTAGTATTTTGACAGCTCAAGTTTTAAACAAACTTCAAGAAAACAATCCTAAGGTGTTGCTGGCTGTCTTTTAGCCCAGTGTGACTTTTTCTAGCGAGCAAACAATGAAGCAATAAGAGCATTATTTTACGTACAGTTTCTTTTTAAAGAAAGACCGACTGGTTTGCTTTTTACTTTTGGATTATAGTGGAATCGTTCTGCCAATTAATTACTCTATGAAACAGGGTATGCAGACAAAAATGTATTCTAAGCTGATGATAAGCTACCTCTGGTGACTCCTCAGATGTCTGCAGAACCAAAGCCGTGTTGAATTTACAGAGTGATGCAGAGACAGCTTATATTGTAAATCAAAACTGAATTTTTGCCTTGTTCTTTGCCCAGGCATTTGAATGAAGATGAAACTGAAATTGCACTGGCCTTCCAGATCAATTAGTTTTTATCCCTCCCCCTCTCTGAATCTTGATTTTTGGTGGGTAGTAAGGAACTGATGTACTACTTGAGTTTTTTTTCCCTGCTCTGCACCGTACCCTTGGGATAAACATGTCCATAACTAAACCTCGAGTCCCCACCCAGTTTCTAAGCTGCCGCAGTGAGACAAAATTCCACATTAGTATTCAGACAACATCAGATCTCTGGGCCAAACACTCACTGGACAAACCTTGACAAGCGCACACACAGACAATAACTATTTATGTATGAGGATCGGGAGACATGCTTCAATTATCAGAGCGCAGAACTTACAGGGAAAAATATACACTAGAGAATAGGTTTTAAAAAAAAAAAATCATCGCCATGTGAGAATAAACTGCACATTATTTTTCTCATTACATGCTACACATTTTGCTGTGCTGTAGATTACAATTGCAGGTTCATAATGCATAGTGGGTACTGCAGCGAGACAAAGCTAATTATTTGGAGGCAAGTGATAACACTGACACATCACTAAAGCAATAGTTTACTGCCGCAAAGTGCTGCGAGCGAGAGTTTGAAACTTCACAAATCTCATTTCCGAACTGTTTGAGTGAGGTGTTGATACATCCCATTAGTCTGTCCATGGCTGCTGTTGTACCCCTATCCCAATCCTGCCCTCCCTCCATCTCTTTGACACCCTGGTACACTGATTCAAAATTATGCGCTTACAGAAAGCTAGTGTACCGTGACATGTTAGCATATTTATAGTCAAAGCCTCCATTACTGTTAAAATCAATTATTTGATATTACACGGGGGCGGCAGAAATAAACAAGTTCAATATAGGCACGTTTTCTTAGTATTTGCTGAACAGAATCTAAAACCCTCATCAGAGGAAAGGGGTTTCACAACAGTAGGCACCAACTTTCTTCTTTAATGTAACCCAGGCTTTCTTCTTAAGGCTCCATGCACACTCACATAAAAAGGGCATGTTATTTGACTCTTCAGTCAGGATTAACAGGTCATGGAGAGATACAGGTGTAAGTGCAATACAGCAGAAGAAGAAGTATATTTAGGCAAGACACTGTGTTATAATGAAAAAAACCAATACAAAGTAGACAGTTTTCCAATCTGTGTTCTTTTTGCTCCCAACAATCAGTTTTAAACACGCGTGGCAGCAAATCGGCATATCTCACTAACCCACTGATCCTGCTTCATGGTGCACCCCTCGGAGCATGGCAGGCCGAGTAAGAACAAGACAACAAATAGAATTCAACCATAACTCTGAATTTCCTCTCAAAGCTTGTCTGAATGGGAACCGCATTTTAAAAAATTTGGGCAACAAGTAGCGAAATGAAAGGCAGCCATTAATGGCCCATTATAAAAAGGAAAGCATTCAACTACCTGAGGCACATGAACAATAGTAGATTAATGGAACCTCATGACCAAGTAACAGAAGCCTTTTTGTGCTGAAATCCATACATCAGAATCTGAACCACTTCATGAGGTTGAAAATGGAAAGAAAAAAAGAAAAAGAAAAAAAGAACAACTCCTTGAATCTTATATCACGATAAGAAAGTCAGTGCAGTAACATCCATTATTCAAACAGCATTATGTCTGGGTTCCCAAACTGGCTAGTCATTCAATGAAAGCTTTAAAATTTGCATTTACATTACACGGCAATGCAATTTATGAGACTCTCAAAGCAGGAATTTAGAGTGTGATCTTTTCACAGTAAACTGTTAGAAATCCCCATTCAATATACAGTGCAAACAACTATAGAAGGTAATATAGTACGCAAAATCAAATAAGTGCAATGTGTGAAGAATAAAAAATGAGTGGTTGAAAGGCAGGGTGAGGAAAAGAATGAGTTTGGCAGCGACTTCTATTCAACAGTTTTTAAATGGAAAGCTTTGACGCTCACTGTACGCTAACAGACCAGAATTAAAAAAGATAACTGGTGGTTGGTTTGTGTGCATGTAAATGCTCACAAACGGCTGACTACACTGTTCGAAAAAAAAAAAGGGCTGTATACTGTCAACTGTCGTGGCATCGGGGTGCATGCATTTGAAAGGCTATGCATATGTGGCAGAAACAAAGAAAGACGTCGACTTACCAACTTGAGATGAGTCACCTGCAAGGGAAGAACAAGAAAAGGAAAAAAGGAAAAGAGAAGATGGATCAGTTCAAAGAGCAAAGCCAAATGTCACTTACAGCGCACTCCCGCTCACAGGAAACATAGTCACGACAAAATGAGGTATAATATCACGCAGAGGAAAAGAAAAGTCAGAATGCAATTAGCGTTTGAGGTCCGCAAGAGCACCGTTTCACACATAACACAGAGATGCTAATTGAGACGGAAGAAAACAACTATCAAGGCTGTATAAAAGTCAGCATTCATATTGTGTTATGAAATAAGTCTTAAAGGTCGAAAGAGACTCTTTCAGGCAACCGCTAACTTCTCGCCATTCACTTTCCTCTCTCCTGTGACAATAACTCCTCCTCAACAGGATTCTTTTTTAAAAAAAAAAAGAAAAAAGAAAAATCTCAATAGCTGCATTTATCATTGCATTTATGACTCTCAAAACATAAAATTATCCAATTAAATCCTTTTAATAAACAAGGGACATCTTGCCAAAAGCAGGGGAAAAAACTATGGGTACAAAAAAGACAGCCAGTGCTGTCAAAACAAAAATTCAACATTAAATTTATTTTGAATTAATAGCTATTAGGAGCAACATCACCGAAGTTTGTTGTGTGTTAGTTACCTGCTAAAAGAATGACATGGCATCCCAGCCTACGCCGTTACCTATACTACCTGTCATGCAGAGTTAATGTCAGACCCAGTAACAGACAACATCAGACTAAAAAAAAAAATTCAATAATTCAAAGGCAAAAAAAAAAAGATCTACCCAATCACTGTTTTGGAATCCATCCAATGCTCAATAGCTGACTGAAAATGAGAGAGAAAAAAAAATCAAGCATAATTTTCATCTGAAATATTGATCTGTGCTGTGGGGTCAAGTTTCCAATTAAAGACCAGCCGCATTGGCTGGTGGGCAGTAAGTATTAATGCAAGTATACATTAGGTGTTGAAATCAATTCGGGATGGCGCATACCTCCAATTAATTTGTGACCCCCACCCCCTCCCAGCTCAGCCACTTAAAATAATTAATAATAAACATTATTTACATTAGATCATTAAAGACAAAGTGTACCAAGTGGGTTGAGAGAGACAAGCAAAAAGAATTTCACATGGCAAATCTAAATGAAAAGGCAAACACTGTTAGTTACTCTGACATAAAGGATCTGAAAATGTTTTATGAGAATGTGAAGATTTTCTTTTTTTTTTAATGTTTCTTCCTCTTGTTCTGTGCTCTCTATATTAGAAATGCTTATTTAAAGTCCTGCAAATCTAAACTTTGAGAGCTCATTCAAATGCAAAAGGTCAAGACGGGACAATTTAAACCTCAGTCCAATAAGTCTTTTTGTCAGAGTTCTCTTACATTAGTGCCAACTACAAACAAAGTGACCCAGAATAGGATCTCATCCATATTGGCACGATGGCTGTCATTAGATATGTGTGGTGAAAAGGAGCTTCCTCACTCCCAACACATGGAGCAGAGCAGGAATCCCAGCCAGAACAGTTGGACCGTGGGGCCCTTTGCCATGCACGGCCTCGTTCTTTATCTTAGGTCCCGGCAAGAGATCTGGAACAGAGCTTAAATGTCCACAGCAGTGGATGAAGGTAACGGGCAAAAAGGGTCCAGAGGAATAAACACAATCAATACGCCTCAATCTCCCAAGGCTTGTTTGTTAATATCCTGGATTCTGACAAGGGTATCAACTGCCCCCGAGTGTTATCAGCTGCCCTGCTCACTCTGAAATCGACAAACGTGCTTTCAAACAAGCAGTGTAGCCAATGACAAGAACAAGTAGGAAAGGATGTGTGTGTGTGTGTGTGTGTGTGTGTTTGAGACAAGGAGACAAAGACAGTGGAACGGAGCAAATGAGACAGCCGGTCCTCAGCAGCTCATCTATCACGCCTTTTCACTTCTCCTGGGCCAAAGTGAGCGCACAAGTGAGGAAAATAAAGCGAGAAAAATAAAGATGTACAAAGTGGCATACATGCTCCCATGTAATCTCATGTTATGGCAGCTGAGTACAAATATAAAGTTATGGCAGCCATCTTAACAGTGTGAGACACAGAGCTGGGGTAATCATGTTTTAGTGAAGATATATCTTTCTGGAGAGGTGATAGGACCCAGGGGCAGAGCCATAAAGTCTGAAGTGACCACTGTAGTACAGTAAATAACCCCCCAGCTGGATGCCAGCAACAGAGTGGTACAGTACGGTGGGGCCTAAAGTTTTCAGTTGCCTCTAAAGTCTTTGTGTTTCCCTGATGAGCATCAGTAATAAATATAGATTGATAGACTCAATTTTATTTATTTATTTTTTAAAATTAATTTTATTGTTCTGTGAGCATTAATATCTGATCCTAAAACGGGACACCTTCACTGTACTTGCTGACCTCATAACAAATGTGTGATTAGACTAAGCCTATGTTTGAATTCTGTTTTTAATCTTTACTCTCAAACAATAAAACACCACAGAGTCTGAGGCTTTTTTTTTTTTAAAAAAGGTGATGAGCAGATTAAAATGGACTGGAAGTGCCACCTTTTTTTTTTTTTTTACTGATTCTTTTATTGACATTTGTTTTTTGTTTTTTTGTATGATATGGATTCTCTGCAGTGGGAATACATTTCATACAGCACTAGTGAGTCTTTTATTTATGAGTGTGTCCAAACTTGTACTGTATGTGCGGCTTGTTAATCTGTACCTTGCTAAAATCACCAAATCAAGCATAAACTGTGCATTGCATTGTCAGGGGAATATCAATCAATGTCAATTAATTTGGTGATTTACAAAATGTATAAAATATTGTCATACTTGATTCTAATCTGCTGTTGAGTCTCTTTCACTCTGCTGGAATCACAGCTACTAGAACACACGCCAATCAATAAAATTAATTTCAATTTGATCTGCGACAAGCCGCAGCAGCTTCCATGTCTCCTTTATTAGTCTGCGGGACAGTAACCTTTAATGTTTAAATGGATCCAGTTTAAAGTTTCAGAGCTCTAATGCTCAGCCATCACCTTGGAAATAAAGAGCAGCAGTGAGAGCACACTCGGTGATAAAATAAACTGGAATGAAAATGTTTATTTTTCCACTCTGTGTGCTAAATCACCAGATTTACATTTTTCTTGCAGCATTCATCTCTTGTTCTTTATACAACACTGTTGCATTTTACTTGTATATTTTGTTTATGTTCCTTATAGATTTTAAATCACCATTTGTGTTACTATTGCACTATGAAATCAACATCAGGAAATTCAAATGGAACCTTCCTCATCTTGTGATATAATTTCGTGCTTTCTCTTAAAAGCATGAACCTTATGGACCCTCCCCTGTTAGGCTCTGTTTTTAATAAAGTAATTCATAATTATTGTGACTATCAGATTGATCTTTCTTTCTGTTATGAGGACATTTTTTCACATCCATAGTGAAGTGGTAATATTGCTCCATCACTCACACACACACACACACACACACACAAAAAACCTTAAGAGAAATAAAACTAGAACGTTCCATGAAACAGCATTTGTGGCCTCTCACTTTAACCCCTTGCAACAAGATGGATTTTTAATACAATTTTTGGACAATATATTTAGTACAACTAATGAAGCCATGCAAAATTTGAAATATGAATTTTTTTTTATTGTTACAGGCTCCCGGAGTGTATATAGAGTGATCAAAATTAAGAACATTTTGGGGTTTTGTTTTACCAGCACTTTTGAGCCCTCATAACATCGCACTTGAACTCAACAAAGCACTGATTTTAGCTGATGTCTTCTTCTGATAGGTTTTGAACATAGAAGAGAGGTATAAAAGTCTAACTAACCCACAAGAACGATTATTTTTCATGAGTCACAGAAGCAGAGATATAGTGCTTTGGTAGACAGGTACGCTTTGTGGCTTGTTTTTAAATTTATGAAGCACTGTTGCTATGATGGCAGATTTAGATAATTTTGTCAACATTAACTGACCGCAGGATCAAATGTAATTTATGGATAGTTCATAATGTCCTCTGTCTCTCTATATTTTACTCTCTGACCAACCCAGGCACTACATGCCCGTCTCATGCAACTGCTGTCCCTGGTTTTGCCAGTTATTCCCCGATGTGTGATAGAATAACACGAGGAATTTTAACCACCAGGAGACTGTCACAGCCAAAAACAATCTTATGTACTGTATTTCTCTACATTAAAAAAAAAAAAAAATCATGTTTTTCCAAATGTTTTACAATAAGAGTGTGTTCAGACAGTACTACACCTATGCAGGGCATGGAATAACAGGTTTTACAAATAAAGTTAAAAAGGACTTGTACAGACCATGTAGGCATTTCTCACAGTAGACTTTTTTGCTTGCCGCAGCAGGAAATAAAGGCTGTACCTGATTTCAATTTTTAAAAAAAAATGCATTACATTTATTTAAATTGGTTACCGTGCCCGGTTACTGAGTTTTTACACCAGATGCAACCCCAGAGGGGATTTGTGTCTCCATCTGTAATCAAATCAGTGAACTTTTGCTTGCCAAGCAAACGTGTTAACCACCACACCATTAGAAGCTCAAATGCAGTTGAACAATTAATAGTTCAAATGTAGTTAGCTGCACCTTTGTTTTGGCAAGTCAGAACACTCAATGATACAAATCATATGCCTGCACAAGTATATATGCAAGGCATCAACTCTTAGCTATAAATATACTAGATGATGGCACGCATAGACGCAGCGGCTCATTGCCCTTCCTTTCGGTGCTCTTCTTTGTACTTTTTGTGTTTTTTATTTGACAGGTTTTGTGCATTTGTCTCTGTGAACAACTGCTACACACACCAGGATCTTGTGGATATTGGCTACCACCAGAGCCAAACCCCTCCCCCACCTCAACCAGTCCAACCATCTTTCCCTGCTGCTCACCCCAGCATATACCCCCCTCAGATAGAGAGCCAGGCCTACTGTAAAAACCATTACAACCTGACCTGAAAATGCACTTTCCGACCTACAGGACTGCTTCACACACACAGACTGGGACTTACAGTGCCTTGCGAAAGTATTCGGCCCCCTTGAACTTTTCAACCTTTTGCCACATTTCAGGCTTCAAAAATAAAGAGATAAAATTTTAATTTTTTGTGAAGAATCAACAACAAGTGGGACACAATTGTGAAGTGGAATGAAATTTATTGGATGTGTCAAACTTTTTTAACAAATAAAAAACTGAAAAGTGGGGCGTGCAATATTATTCGGCCCCTTTACTTTCAGTGCAGCAAACTGACTGCAGAAGTTCAGTGAGGATCTCTGAATGATCCAATGTTGTCCCAAATGACTGATGATGATAAATAGAATCCACCTGTGTGTAATCAAGTCTCCGTATAAATGCACCTGCTCTGTGATAGTCTCAGGGTTCTGTTCCAAGTGCAGAGAGCATCATGAAGACCAAGGAACACACCAGGCAGCTCCGAGATACTGTTGTGGAGAAGTTTAAAGCCGGATTTGGATACAAAAAGATTTCCCAAGCTTTAAACATCTCAAGGAGCACTGTGCAAGCAATCATATTGAAATGGAAGGAGTATCAGAGCACTGCAAATCTAGCAAGACCCGGCCGTCCCTCTAAACTTTCATCTCAAACAAGGAGAAGACTGATCAGAGATGCAGCCAAGAGGCCCATGATCACTCTGGATGAACTGCAGAGATCTACAGCTGAGGTGGGAGAGTCTGTCCATAGGACAACAATCAGTCGTACACTGCACAAATCTGGCCTTTATGGAAGAGTGGCAAGAAGAAAGCCATTTCTCAAAGATATCCATAAAAAGTCTCATTTAAAGTTTGCCACAAGCCACCTGGGAGACACACCAAACATGTGGAAGAAGGTGCTCTGGTCAGATGAAACCAAAATCAAACTGTTTGGCCACAATGCAAAATGATATGTTTGGCGTTAAAGCAGCACAGCTCATCACCCTGAACACACCATCCCCACTGTCAAACATGGTGGTGGCAGCATCATGGTTTGGGCCTGCTTTTCGTCAGCAGGGACAGGGAAGATGGTCAAAATTGATGGGAAGATGGATGGGGCCAAATACAGGACCATTCTGGAAGAAAACCTGTTGGAGTCTGCAAGAGACCTGAGACTGGGACGGAGATTTATCTTCCAACAAGACAATGATCCAAAACATAAAGCCAAATCTACAATGGAATGGTTCACAAATAAACGTATCCAGGTGTTGGAATGGCCAAGTCAAAGTCCAGACCTGAATCCAATCGAGAATCTGTGGAAAGAGCTGAAGACTGCTGTTCACAAACGCTCTCCATCCAACCTCACTGAGCTCGAGCTGTTTTGCAAGGAAGAATGGGCAAGAATTTCAGTCTCTCGATGTGCAAAACTGATAGAGACATACCCCAAGAGACTTGCAGCTGTAATTGCAGCAAAAGGTGGCGCTACAAAGTATTAACGCAAGGGGGCCAAATAATATTGCACGCCCCACTTTTCAGTTTTTTATTTGTTAAAAAAGTTTGACACATCCAATAAATTTCATTCCACTTCACGATTGTGTCCCACTTGTTGTTGATTCTTCACAAAAAATTAAAATTTTATATCTTTATGTTTGAAGCCTGAAATGTGGCAAAAGGTTGAAAAGTTCAAGGGGGCCGAATACTTTCGCAAGGCACTGTATCTGAATACGAGGACCTGGAAACATTCACAGGGACGGTACTAGACTACATTAAGTTCTTTATCAGAAATATGACAGTTAGCAAAACCATCTGGGTTTTCCCTAACCAGAAACCTTGGATGAACACCCAGGTCTGTTCACTCCTCAAAGCCTGTGATGCTGCCTTCAGGTCAGGCGACAGAGCTCTTCACGGTGTTGCTTGAGCTGACCTGAAAAGGAAATTTTAAAAAGCCAAGGCAGACTACAGGAGGAGAATAGAGTCCCACCTGTCCAGCAATAACACACGGGAGTGTGGCAGGGCATTCAGAGGCTGTGATGTGACAGCAGGAGACCTGAGTGTGTCACTAGCAGAGGAACTTAATCTGTTTCTTTGCTCGGTGAGACACCTCTGAGACACCTTTGAGCACTGCTCAACTTTGAACACAATCGTCTCAGATACTCTCACTACCAAACTGCACACCTCTCACATATTCCTGGATAAAGGACTTCTTAACCAATCGGCCCCAGACTGTGAGTCTTGGCCCCCATCTCTCCTCCACCCACACACTGAGCACTGGCTCCCCACAGGGCTGTCTGCTGAGCCCTCTCCTGTACTGCCTCTACATCAATGACTGCAGTCCGGTCCACAAAAACAACCTCATCGTCAAATTTACTGACGACACCACAGTGGTCGGACTCATCTAAAGGGGAGATGAGGCAGCCTGAGAGGGGTCCTGAAGTTGACAGCCTGGTGTTCAGAGAACAACCTGGCACTGAACACCATGAAAACCAAAGAGATCATCATCGACTTCAGAAAACACAGGACTGACCCAGCCCCCCTCTACATCAACGACCAGCGTGTGGAGAAGGGTCCACACCTTCAGGTTTCTTGGTGTCCTCATCTCTGCTGATCTCTCTTGGTCAGATAACATCACAGCTGTTATCAAGAAGGCTCAGCAGCGACTTCACTTCCTGAGGATTCTCAGGAAGAACAACTTGGGCTCAAACCTGTTGCTGACCTTCTTCCACTCATCCATTGAGAGCCTGCTGACGTACTGTATCACAGTATGATACGACAGCTGCACAGAGGCAGAAAGGGTGAAGCTTCAGAGGGTAGTGAAGACAGCACAAAGGGTCGTTGGCTGCCCTCTCCCCTCCCTGACGGACATCTACACCTCCCGCTGCCTCAGCAGAGCCAAAAACATCATCAAGGACAGCTCACACCCTGGCAGGTGCTACATGTGCATCAAAGCCAGAACAGACAGACTCAAGAACAGTTTCTTCCCAGAGCAATCACTACCCTGAACTCACACACTCACCCACTCTAACTGTGCAATACCCACATCTCTGTGCAATATTATATTATTCATACTGAAGAATATATATCACTCCTATATTGTGTAATATCCGATATTCGTTCACTAGTTCAATATTCATTCACCTAGTGCAGTACTCACCATCTTCATTATTATATGTATATACTTCTTTTATTTTTTACAATGTATATATTTTTATACATTGTTTTATTTTCTGTATATTTTTAGAAGTTTTATTTTATATCTTTAGAAAGTGTGACTTTCTTACTGCATAGCACTGAACTGGAGTGGCCCTCCAATCTCATTGTACATTCTGTATAATGAAAATAAAGGCATTCTGTTCTATTCTGAAATGAGCAACTCAGTGGAACAAGTCTTCATGGTTGGTTACAGAAAAAGCAAACATCAACAACATAAGTTTAAAAAGTATACCTTTCAAAGTTTATTTTAAGCACCAGCCATTGTTATACTGCACCCAGCCTCAGCTAACTTACACCCACAAAGAGTTGCTACTTCTGAAACAGCATGAGAGGTAAAAGACAGAGATGGTATGTGTAGGGCAACAACAAAAACAACATGTCAGAAATAAATTATTTCAGTGAAAAACTAACTCAGCATGACTCCTAGTTCAACTGTTTCACAGCAAACATTCCATCACACCAGCATACTTTGCCTAATGACAACACCAACTAAATACTTCTTAGTGAGGTCTCCTGCAATCTGAATACACAGACCAAAAAAAAAAAAGAAATAAAAAAAGGTGACAATATAATGACAGTGTTATCCACACAGTAATAGTCTTTGCCATTGGTGGATACAATGTATGAAAATAGGACAAATGCTTTTGCATTTAGTAGAGTCCTCAGGAGCCTGTAGGCAAAAGTCTATATTCACACTGATACAGAGTTGACAACGTAACTGTTGGAATTATTACCTCAATAGTATGTAAAGAAGGAAAAAGCATGCATTCTACTTGCAAGGATTAAAAACACCCACTCAGGAGGTTTACCACAGACAGTAAACACTGTTATAATATTTCCTATCATTGTTGTGCAGATGACACACAACTGTACATATCAGTGTCACTTCAGGATTGCCGTCCCCTACACTCACTCAGAAACTGCATTGACGAAATTAGTGAGAAATGCGCTAAAATATCCTACAACTGTACTCAGACTGAAATAGTTCTTTTCAGCCCTAAAGAAAAAAAGATTAAAACTCTTCACCTGTGTAGAAAGTATTACACTTAAATCTTTAAACCAGGCAAGAGTAATTTTGGAGTCTGACCTAAATTTTCAACAGCCACATAAAGGCAATTATAAAACCAGCCTATTACCATCTTAAAAATATAGTAAAAATGAAAGGCTATCTCTCTAAAGTGGATATAGGAAAATGGGTTTATACATTTATTTTTAGCAGATTAGAATGCTGTGTCTTTATGGGTATTAGTAAAAGCCCATTCAGAATCCTGCAACTAAAATTTTATTAAACCCTAAAAAGGTTGAGGTACTTCTCTCAAATCTTTGGACTGGCTTCCCTATTTTTACTTTAGGATTCTAAAATATTTCTAATAATTTACAAACCACTAAATGTTCTTGGACATAGTTACATTTCAAATCTACTTTTACCTTAAAAAACACCCAGAACCCTCAGGTCACCAGGAAGAGGCCTTCTATGAGTTCCCAGAATAAGAAAAAAAACCCACAAAAATCGAGTGAAGCAGATTCACTAAGAATCTAACTTCCTGAACATCTGAGATCAGCTAAAGCATTTAAATCAGGGCTTAAATCTTTATTATTTGAATTTTCTTATTAGTAAATTATGTCTGCATCCTCTTCTTAAACTTTTATTTGTTTAAACTTCTATTGGGTGGTTCATCATGTTCACATATGGTCTAAAATTAGTCAGGACAGAGTAAACCAGCTATCTATAGAGGACTGCATTCCAAATGCAATGTCAATACACTGGTTTTGCATTTGGTCATTCTGGTCTACAGTCTTGAGTGACTGCTCTATCTACCAACAGCTGGTGTTTTGCTCCTCAGGTGTTAATGCAAATTCCTTTCTGGGCTCCGCTCATGTATTGAGTCATGTGCCTGTTCATCTTAGGTCTCAGGTGCCCCTTTCTTCATCACACCTTTCTGCAGCTTTGGTCGCTAGCTAACTTCCCTCTGTGCTGCCTTGATCTCTCTAGTCTTCTTTTTGATGGAGGTTACTGTGACTTGTGGCTCTTTATTAAGCATCTGAAGGATCACTGCTGCTGTGGTATACATCAGCTGGTTGGTTTCAGTGATGGTCAAAATGGGGATTGTCTGTTGTGCTGCATTTACATCTTCTAGTTGACTTTCAGATGGTACTTCAGGTAGTCTTGGTAATCAGCCTTGGGGGGTCCAAGTTTCCAGCTTAGCCAGCTGCTCTGGCATTCACCATACCAGTTGTTATTGGGGCTTAGTATACAATCTCAGAGTGTGGGGATGATGATATCTCCCCCTTGCTGTAGCATTTTTGTTGTACCTGTCAATCGCTAGATGCAATCCCATTCACAGATGTTCACAGATTTATATATAAAACTAGACATCTGTTATTGGGGCTGCATTTTGTTTTTTGCTTCTAAGTATTATTATATTTCTATTATGATTGTTTCTGCATGCTTTATATCATCCATATATGTTTTACGTGTTTTATACATTTCTTTGTATTATTATTTCTAATCCTGTGTAAAACATTCAGAATTACTCGGTGTCTGAATAGTGCTATACAATTAAATTTTACTCAACCTGGGCATGTTTACTTTACTGAAATTATTGAAAAGGTAACTATAAGAAGGGAAAACGACATACTCAAAGATTAAATATCTGTTTCAAATAACAGGATTAAAGGCAAGTTTTACATTGACTGCATGCATTATTAGTCCTCATGTTTCACAAAGAATAGAAAATGTGCTCTATTTTTTTACAGATCATTTTACCAGCATAGTAATTATTTTCAAATGTTTTAAAGACAAAACATTGTTCACAACAAAAGAAGAAATTTCAAGAAATTGTATGTCTTCTGCATTATTTTTTCATTATTACTTCATTAGCTTGTTTATTATCTAGTACCACATATGAGGTGAACAAGGTGACACCCCCAGCTTCTATTCAGAGAAGCTAAATATAAATTATTAACAAGCTACAGTGACTGAGGCTTTACAGCTTTTGACATGAGGTAAAATGTTCATACAGCTCAGTGCTAAGAACATGATTTGCCTCAGGTAAATCAGCTGAAACGGTACTTTCATTCATTCACGGAGAAAAGTATGTCACTGACAAGAAATAATTTACTCTTTGCATCCTCTCTAACTTTCTGACTTGAATGTGGGTATATATGAGACTGTGCACAAGTATGCGAGATAAACTTGTCAGGATCTATATTCATTGCTACGCTTGGAGGCAAAAAATAAACTCTAAAGTCACACTGAATTGCATCTGCGTTCACTACAGTGACTCCTGAGAGGTGTGACAGGTGTCGTTCACAGAGGGAAACTGAGGCTTCTTTAGCACACAGTTTTAATTTGGGAACATGAATTCTGTATGTGGAAATGGCACCTGGCAGTGCTAACTGTCACGGGGTGTCTGGCCTGTTGCGGTTTAGCCATTTGGGTCTCTGGTCTAACGACAGTGGGCTGAAATGGGTCCACTCCACTTCCTTCTGTTAAAAGGGAGTTTTTGTTCCACTGCTGCCAAGTGCTTGCTCACAGGTGGTTGTCTAATTGTCGGGGTTTTGTCTATAATATTTTTACAGTATTCCCTTTCAAATAAAGCACCTTGAGCAACTGATGTTGTGATTTGGCACTATATAAATAAAATAAAATTGAATTGAATTAAACTGAAAATGGTGGAAAGCTTCCACTTTGGTGGCCTCAGGATCTTGCCTCTGCTTTTTGTGGATGATGTGGTTCTGTTGGTTTCATCAGGTGGTGGCCTGCCAGCTGGCACTGGAGCATTTAGCAACCAAGTGTGAAGCGAGCTGGAATGAGAATTAGCACAAGAGGCAGAAATTAGTTTTCCCCCAAGGGTTGCTGGCCTCTCCCTTAAGAGAGAGCGTGAGAAGTTCAGTAATTCAGGGGAACTCAGAGTAGAATGGCTATTTCTCCACATTAAAAGGAGCCAGCTGTGGTGGTTTGGGCATCTGATTAGGATGCATCCTGGGCAAGGTGTTCCAGGCATGTCCTAGCAGGAGGAGGCCCCGGGGTAGGCTCAGGACATGCTCGAGAGATTATGTCTCTCAGCTGATCTAGGAACGTCTCAGTGTTCCCCCAGATGAGCTGGAGGAGGTTGCTGTGGAAAGGGAGGTCTGGGCTTCTCTGCTTAGGCTGCTGCCCCCGTGACCTAGATAAGTGGGTGAATGGATGGATGGACTTTTTTCTAAATTGTATTTAGCAAAAACACTCACATGATGGTTGGGGTTTTTAAAAGCCCAGCAGCCCATGCAAACAGCTTACTCAGTATGCACAACTAACACACTGTAAGTGGCTTAATAATGAACTTATATCTATACTAAAAATGTCTAACAAGCATCCTCATAAACTAAATGCACAACCACTATTGTTACTACTATTATTATTACTACAATTAAAAGTATTTTTTAAAAAAAAAACTATTTACTATAATTATATTTTTTGTCAATGACTTGGTATTTAGGTTGAAGTAGATTCTGGACTACAGCACACAAAGAAATAACAGAACACTGAAAGGAGAAAAGGCATAAAACAAACCTTCAGGCTGTGTGTGGGCTATGATATAAGGCCTCAGAGGTGGATTATTGTTCTTCAAAATGAAAAGAGGTTTTTAAGCAAAACCAGTAAAAAGTCTGTCATGGGAAGCAGCAGCAAATCTCTACAACGTGATTAGGCTGAAGTCCTTACTTCCCTGTTTCCAGACCTCCTCTACCCATCAAGTCTGCTGCTGAGGTAAGTGGACCAAGCAGACAAAATGCCTAACTCACTGGAGATGGGGCTTTGAACAAAGGTCCTACCAATACCACATCCAGTGTCAACAGCAACTTAGACTGCCATGGACATGACATGCCTGGGATAATATTGTTGGCTTTAGGCTTTGTTCTGTTTGCTAAGGTTGACTCCACAAAAAACTGCAAACGTAAATTGTGTTGTCATCTTGCTGTGGAATGATCACTTGACAAAGCCGTATATGTCTTCCTGAATCGGCAGCCCTTTTCCTTGCCATTTTAACACCAGTACTGGAATGACTAAAAAGTCCTTAACTGGATATGATCTGCCCAAGTTTTACCTTAAAGTTACAGGGTTCTAAAAACTTATCACAGAAATTAAGCTTGACAAACAACAGCAGCAAAACTAGCAAGCACCATCCAAAAATAGTCAACGCAGGATAATGTTTCATCTGAGTATGTATTTGTTTTGATGGAGAACGAAGCTATAGCAAGAATACGAATCCCTAATGGTAAATCAGCAACCCAAGAAACCCACCTCTTTCACAATTTTTAAACATACAGTCTAATCTTCTTACAAAATATTACAAGTTCACCAGGATTTGGTGTGGCTGTAGCTCAGGAGGTAGCGCAGGTCACCTACTAATCGAAAGGTTGGTGGTTCAACCGCTGGTTGCTCCAGTCTGCATGCCAAAGTATCTTAGGGCAAGATGCTGAATCCCAAGTTCATTGGAATGTGAATGCCTGTCAGTGTTAGATAAAAAGCACTTAGGTATAGAAAAAATTGCTTGTATGAGTGGGTGAATGAGGTATCTTGTATAGAGTGCTCAAGTAGAGTAGAAAAGTGCTATTTAAGAACCAGTCCAGAATAAAGAATATTTATACATTAGTATAGTAATAGGTAATTGTAATATTATTGTTATAATATTATTCTTCTTTATTTTCTTTCGTATTGTTACCACCACAGGAGACAGAAGAAAGCCCTGTTGCCAGGTAACAGTGCTGCAGCTGAGCGACTGGATTGATAGCACGAGTTGTTTTCTGAGGAACCACCATTCTTTTGGCCCCTCAGAGGCCAGTGGGTTTGAAAGACTTTCCCAGCAGTAAATACGATTAACAGCCACAACTGTCATCATATCCATATGTGATTGCAAAGTGAGAAAGCAATTCTAGTAGTTACAAGTAGAAAATAATAAACTGGGTTTCAGTAGAACACCATGTAATAAATGAGTTTCAAGTTCGATAATAACGCAGCAAAATATACATAGGTAGTGGCACACTGCTTATTCACCACATCAGGCTTCTGACATTGTTCAGTTTTGGTTTTGCAGCTTTTTGCCACAGTTAAAAAAATAGTATTTATCCTAAATAAGAACAGGAGGCAAAATAAGTCAGGCAAAAGGACCAGAATCAACCAATATCCTCACCATCAGTCCTTTATTCACTTTAAGTATTTCATCTGGTCTAGTGAAGTTGCACACATCCATTATTAGCTAATGTTTTCTTTAAAAGTGCATGTGTCACTCTACGTCCCTGCTAAAGTGCCATCCCATCACATGTTCCGTGAAATTCAGTGACCTTGAGTGTGTTCCCCTGTGATATGACAAGATACCTCTTCATCTCTGGGTATTGCTGTTTGACCAGTGCTTCACACACACACACACACACACACACACACACACACACACACACACACACACACACACACATGCACGTACACTGATCCGCTTCTCTTGGTGTGCCGGCACATCTCTTTCCTGGACCCCAGTCCTCGCTCTAATCCCCTGGACTCGATGCTGAGGCTGCAGGCTGGTAATTGACCAAATCCCCTTCTGCTACCTTCAACCCATACCTCTCCTATGATGTCAAGTGCTCCTTGACAGTACACACACACACACGTGCTTATAATACAAATAGACACATCCACACATGCATGCAAATAAAACCAATACAAAATGCCTCAACGTTCAGATTTTATTTTATCAGCTGTCAGGGTGAACACCATTTTCCTGGCTTGCAGTTAAGGATCATTTCTTTCTCCAAGGTTTTGAGTTAATGATGTATCAGCATTTTCAGCTAGTACGACTTAGGTCTGCTTTCTGCCTCTTTTTCTGTAATAAGTTCCTTTATATATCTCCATTCTCAAAACTGTCACTGAAAGACATCCGCATTTGATCGCTGATTTTGTTAGATGCTTTGTTTTTTTGTCCCCCCTCGCAAAACACCAGACTGCTCCCTGATTTGCCATTAGAGAACTCCCACAAGAACAATGTGTAATTTTGGTCTGCCGCTGAAACTGTCAGAGGCGTCACTCAAGAGCGAAACATCGACACTAAATGCTAGATAGGAATTGAAATGTTTCCCTTTCTCAGGAAATGGAGATTACATACACTGGTAGATGATAAAATGGGCAAACCGAGAGAAATTCAAGCCTCATGCACACTTCTGTATTACAACGTCTAGCTTGTTTTTAACCCATGTGGACTAAATAAGGAAAATAATATTTAAACATGGGATTTTTAAGTTTCATATTTAGGATTAAAAAAATGTCAGCAGATTTAACTAGTACAATTATTTGAGGCAATGTGCAGCGCTTAAAATATATCTACACTACTGTGTAACACGTTTTTTTTAAACTACCCCTGTTCACTGTCATGGGCGCCTTTTTTTAAAGATGTGTAATATGCGTATGATTAACACATTGAATTCGTCGCTCTGCTGGATATATCCCATAGTCTTTCTGCTCATTTAAAAATTGTTAGGGAAGACACCTGATAGGAGCGATGAAAGTCTTCTTTTTTTTTTTTTTTTTTAAGGAAGCCTGCTGCAGACTTATTAAAATGTCCAGCCAATTCCACAAAGGCCATGAAAGTCTGGGAGTGAGAACACAGATAAAGGGGGAATGGAATGGTATAAAGAGGATGTATTTAAAAGGGGAAAGTAAAGGATTTGGCACATTCAGACATGTCTGTGCATAAGGGTAAAATAACAATATGAAGGACACTTTGAAGGCTCTCCTGAGTCCAACAAAGCAGCAACATGTCAGTGTGCTGTGCTGCTTTGTGAAGGGTTAAGAAGAGCCCTTTGTAAATGCTGGAGTGGCCTGCTATCAAGGCCTCCTGTCTGTTCCTTTATGATTAGTGTGCTTGTTCTGTTAGATGTGATTAGACTAATACTGTAATGTTCTACCCAAGTTAATGGTCTGTGGTTACTGTTGCCAAGCCCTGCTGCTTGATTAAATTATTCACTTAATATTAGTATTATATGATTAATCTACCAATTAATTGGCAGGGTCAAAGTGATTGTAACTGAGACTTTTTGCAACAGCTGATTTACTAATGCCAACTGATAGTGGCAATATATGATATTCACTCAGTGAGGACTTGATGTTGAACTCTCTGTATGCTTCCATAGATGTGCCTACAAAAAAATACATTAGAATAAAATGATGGAATCAGAAGTGGCTTCCATAGACAGTCCCCGTTACTGTGGATCCAGTCTCATCAAACCATTCATGACCTCTTGTATCCTACAGATGGGGTCTATAGGAACTGCAGAGTTTTGTCATCATGGAAGAGGCTTCTGCCATCAGGAGAGAAATGTCTGATCAATGACGGCCAAAGGTTCAGGTGTTTCCTTTCATTTATTCTGTAGTTTGGAGTAAAATACGAGTGAAAGTGTGACACTTTAACAGCTGACTTGAATCCAAAACTGTGACCTTTGCTGCAGAAGCTTGGGTACGCAGAATAAGATACCATAGCAATCTAGTCAGGTAAAAATACAAAGAAAAAAAAACCCATCATATTTGGTTTGATACACTGTGGTATCTTCCTCTAACCTCGCAAAGGTCTTTTGGTTTATGCTATAAATCCTAAATATTTCTTCATTCTATATGTAATTTGTGTTTTCCAGGATTACTTGACAACATGACATACTTTCAGTGTGGTCTCAGACCTTTGGAACTATGCTGAATTTCTTGCCATTATTTGGAAATTGGCTTCTGCCTCAATCGCTGGTTATCGCTCTGCGTTTGAACTACACATGTCCACCTTTCCACCTTTATGAAAACATTTTCTAACATTGTTATTATATTAAATTAGCCATTTGTAGAAAAATGTCCTTGAGTGAATGTGTTGTTTGTAGTTTTGGGCTTCGATTTCTATTACGTGAAGTCACTGTTTAATTCTTGGTTTATTGTAGCTTTGCTGCCTTGAGTTTTGTCTATTTTCTGAGATTCCAGGTTGGTTTCTTTATATTAATATTCACAGGTTTTGTTGTAGTTTTCTGGTTTATATTCTGTAGTGTTTGTGTAATTACTCTTACTGCCAAAGAGGGTGGATAAATGTTTTACACTGCAGCTTTAAGTTTGACTAATGTGTATCAGCAATATTCAAATACAACCCCAATTCCCACAGATTTGCGACTGTGTAAAATGTAAGTAAAAATAATGCGATGACCTGCAAATCTCCTGAACCCATATTTTATCCACAATGGAACCCAAAAAAATATATCAAATGTTTAAACTGAGAAGATGTGTCATTCCAAGAAAAACAATAAGGTGATTCTGAGTTTGATAGCAGCAATATGTCTGGAAAAAGTTGGAACAGGTGCCATGTCCACCACTGGGGTTTTTCTATGTGGAGCTTGCATGTTGTCTCTGTGCCTTTGTGGGTTCTGCCCAGGTACCCCAGCTTCCTCCCATAGTCCAAAGACATGTATGTATGTACTGTAGATGATGATATATTCAAAGTGTACATTGTTTTACACTGAGGAACATTATTCTGAAATTGTTCCACAAGTTATAGAAGCAGAATTGAGCAGATTGGTGAATCTCTGCCCATCCTTACTTCTGAGAAACTCTTCCTCTCTAAAATGATCTTTTTAGGCCCAACCATCTTACTGCCCTCTTGCCAGTTCACCTAATTAGTTGCAAAATGTTGCTCCAACTTTCTTTTTAATACCACTTACTTTTCCAGACTTTTTTTTTTGTCCTCATCCCAGCTTTTTTTGAGACTGTTTCTGCCATCAAATTCAAAATGAGCTAATATTTTTCATGAAATGTCTCACTTGCAAGTCATTGCATTCTATTTTTATTTAAATTTTACACAATGTCTTAACTTTCTTGGAAGTGCTGTTGTATGTTGTTTCATTTGGTAATATGCACTTAGTATACACTTTGAGAGTTCATATTTTAGTTTGCATCTTTAATTGTTAGCCTATTCGGTGACCATGCTCAGTTGCTTCAAGAAATACAACATGAATGTAATGCAGATATTTTCAGGCAGACCTTTATTTAATCTCTATTTTTGTTGTAGCAATGTTTTTTTAAATAATCTTTCTACTTAGTTTGAGCTTCTCTGAAAGTTGGTTTGAAGTTCTGCTGATTAGTTGTCTTCATGTTGTTTCTTAGTTGTGTTGTTCCACTTGATATTATTCCTCCTCATCCCTGCCTTTCCTGTGTTTCCTGTTAAGTCTCCGTCTGTGTGAAAAGTCCCTTGTCAGCTACTTCCTGTTTTATTCTGATAGTCTCTTGTGCCGTGTGCTGTGTTTTGAGTTTAACTTCCTTTGTCTCGTTATCCTTGATTTGTTCCTGCCACGTTTCCCACCTGTTGTCCCCGTGCCTCATTACCCTGTGTATTTATTTTCTGAGTCTCCCTCTGCCCTTTGTCGTGTCATCTCACTTGTGCTGTGTGCTTCTGAGCTTTTTTAGCAATAAAGCTACACTTTGAGTCTGGACTGGTTCATTTGGGTCCAAACCCTGCCTGCCACGCAGCAAAGCTTGACATTCACAGCAAGTTGAACAAAATGAAAAAGTAAAAATGCAAAAATAAAACAGTTCACTTATTCTATCAGAAAAAAATATTATTTTTTGCAATCACTTTGGTACGACTGAGACTGGTTTGTTTTAAACTGCTAAATGTAAATGTAAAGATTCTCTATGAGGATGAAGCCCGTCAGAGTCCACTTGCCAAGGTAAGGTGGTGTTTTTGTACTGCTGGAGCATACCTACAGGAATGTAATGGTTCAGCATATGTCTGGAGACACCAGTGGCAGAGCTCCCTTTTTTTTTTCTTTTTCAGTGCCTTTTAGAAGTCATAATAACCTGGATTCCTCTTTTACTGATGATTAGAAAATTTGTGATGATTACATTCTTGTAGGAATCCTTTGCACTCGGCATAGTCAACCCATCTCTTATCTGAACTGGCTTACTGTAGGGAAATGATTAATTATAAAGGACAAGTAAGAATAGGGCAAGGAATGATTTTCTAATTTCAAAGTAAAGTTAAGACATGGCCAGAATAAATGTCATGTTGGTAATTTAAACTTTTTTCCTTCATTTTTTTTTTAGGGAAGGGTAAAAAAGGTCACTGACTGGTGATTTACAGCCTTATACTGCTTCTGAACATCATCAGACTGCCCAATGCCTGTTTTACCAGATAAGAAAAAGAGTAGAAAGCACTGATGACCCAGATTGATGTCACTCGAGAATCAAGCTGGACTCTTCAGTATTTATAGATTATGCATATAAGCCCTAAATTGAAGCAGCAACATAACAGGTCTTAAGGGCGACTAGAAGGCTATCTCACAGCAAGCCCAGTCACTGATGCTTTGTCCATTAAACACTTATAACTCTGCGTGTTAATACTGAAATACTAGTAAGAATATTAATTAGGCTATGTTGAATCAAAGCCAGAACAATGCAATAAATAAACTAAGAAGGAATAACTGATGTCTACATACATACAGAATTTGCATGAACACTGAGTGTTTACTCTGAATTTCCTCAGGAGGGCATTGTTGTAAAAATCTAGATCCTCCTAAAGAGGCACAGTGGTGCAGGTGAAACAAACATAACTACCTGTGGAAGTTGAAGCAGGCATGTTGCATGTGTTTGCCATCAGGGTAAGTTGTTTATTTATTTTTTGTGATAAAGAAATGAGAATAAAATGTAATTTAAAGTGCGTATCAGTTTTGACAGCCCCATCAGAACTGAAAGGGAAGCTCTCAGAGCTCATAGCCTATTCCGTTTGCACATAATGTCACAGGCATACTAATATGCGCTGTAATTTTTAAGTGTTTTTTTTTTTCTCCAAAAGCAAACGCAGCTGATTAATCAATGCAATGAAAGGGGATTGCAAACTGGCGCTGGGAATTGAGAATGCAAATTATGCACACAGAGAAATAGCTATAATATCTTATTCATGGAAACGTTTGAGCGCGAATATAACTTACACAGTGCCTCTTTAATTCTCCACTGGCATAAAAGCACACATACAATATGAAGGCCCTGTCCTCTGCCAAACAGCTTCATTTGATGTTCCTTTTTTTATTTATTTTTTATTTTTTTGAAAGCCAATCCTCACCCAAATCCCCATCCGAGTCCCAGTGCTCCTTTCTCCTTATATTATCTCCATCCTCTGGTGCTTGTAGAAGTGTCGTTGCTGTTTTGATCCGTAATTTGATATTTCAGCTGAGAAGGTGTTTGCCAAAGTAGCCCTGTATCTCTGATGACGCTTAGAGCTGCAGTCATTAGTTACGCCATCGACAGAAACTCTGATTCCCACTCACCCCACTCCTCACCCCACCTACCTGCTCCGTGCATTGCAGTTTCAAATAAGGGGCCTCTAATGCTATTCCGCTTGCCTCATTGCCTCTGCTTGTATGCTCCGGCGAGCACAAAACCACCCACTGCCCTGCGAGTTCTGAAAATTAGCAAGGGGCAAATCTGAGGTGGAGTGTGTTGCCCAGTGTAAAATGTTTAATTTAGAAAGGCTCTGACCACCTTTCACTGGGTTTCCATTTCATCTGCAAGAAAAAAAAATGTCTCTGTATTCTGTAAGGGGGGAGTGGTAGGATAAAAGTTTAAACCACAAAAGTTCCCTTTTTTGATTCAGCAAATAAATCATGTTACTTATTGAACATGCATTATGTGATTATGGCTAATATCAGACTGTGTGTAATTAACCCAACAACTTAACACCTTGTGTTCACTTTGTTGCAGAGAGTAAAGAGCAAATGCATCAAATGCACTCCAGACCACTGGCACTCTTAACTAAAGAGAATTATTTTGGTTCGCCAAGCATCAGTAATATGCTAAAAACCTTTCACTACACAACTCATCTGCCCAATTAGGCCAATTTGGAGATGAGATAGGTAGCTTTGATCATTACCACGCAAAGAGGTTATTCAGAGGACAAGGTCATCGTGAGCAATTTCTCAAATGCTTGAAGAAAAATTAAAAACTATGCGGCTTCAGCTAGGAAAGATAATGACCAGAAACAAACTGTAGATTCTCTCTTTCTACTGATCCTGATCTGTGCCTTTATGTTCAAACCAGTAATCAATGGTTATATTTTTATACAAATTAGCACATAAAATAAATATAAACAATAACTAGATTTTCCAGAAAAAATGTGTACCCCTAAAAAAAAGTATTTCATATTTTTGTTCAACTGAATCTCTCATCAACTGAAGGCCATTGCTGCCAACCGCACCGTAATGAAGTGAAAGTGAAGTGGCTGCTTGCACACAAAGAACTGCTATCAATATCACACATCCTTGGCTTCCAAATCCCATCCTGAACTCCATCATATCTCCAGGAATGTAATCCTTCTGTCTAAAATGAGCACTGCACAAATTTTTTTTTTCTTTCCACGACAGACGCAGCCGTGAAGTCCCACTGCTTCACCTGCACAAAATGCACCCAGGCATGAAAACAAGCTTCGTTCTGCTTCCCGTCGGGAAAGCTGTGGACCTGAGATCGCACAAGGCTCGTGTTTGTGCAACCCACATAATTCACAATGATGAAACAAGCTCAGACTCACTGCCAACTACTTCTGCACTTAGTGCTGAGGCAGAGGGCAGAAAAGACTCCCTCACGTTACCTTGTGTGTTGAAAAAAATAATAATTTAGCAGTGCTTAAAATGCACACCTTTTTCATCTGGATTGCTTTCAGAAATGCATTAGCTTTTCCAAGAAAAAAAAAGAAATACATGACTTAAGAACAGAATGCTATAAGTTGCACTTTAAGTTAAGTCTGATGATAGTGTAAATCAGTTCACTACCTATGGTCAGGAATGGGAATTCATTAGCTATTAAGTGAACAATCATAAAGTGAACACCATAATTCATGAAGATGAATCATCCCACCTTTGCGATATTTCACTATTAAAATGGCATGTCATGTGGGGTTAACAGGAGGTGAGTGGGAAGAAAAGTTTGGAAAAGCATGTGAATATCTGCTGATTATCCGTGACTGAAATAGTCTTAGGGAAGGAGAGCACAGTCAGAGTGTTGTACATGTTAGGCCAGGTGGGGCTTCATTTCAAAGCTCAAGACTTCAGTAAAATATTCTGTGATCTCACCTCATGTGTGGGAGGAATATGTCTGTAACCAGAAGTGTGCGCTTTCATCTTTTGTCACTATGTGTTATTACACCTGCATGATACCACATCACGGACCATACAGTCTTACAAAGCAATGTGTGAACTGAGAGCTAATTATGCAACTCTTCAGTAAAGTGAAATCCATTACTGTAGCTGCATTAAAAAAAAAAGATCTAAAGATTTTTAATATATATGCAAGCAAATAATATAGGAAACAAATATTTAACAGAAAAAAGTAGAATGAATAAACACTTTATTTTTATTTTTAAATTAGGATTTTGACCTTCTTTGACAAAGAAGCTTTCATTTCATTATCCGTAGCCAACTGGCTGACTTCATATTTCATTTGGTCATAAGACATAGGTCATAGGCTTTCCTGCTGATCTTTTGAGAGATTTTTATTGCGTCTCAAGGTAAAGTTAGGCCTTCGATATTCAGCTGTACTTTAAAGCACTCATATTACTTGTCTTCCTACAGCAGAGGTTCAAAACACTGCAGACTGAGAGAGAATATTAGTCATTACTCGTACTGAGTACAGAGTTTTCTTTTTGTACGGTGTTTTGAAATTCTAGTTAAACAAGTCAGGCTGAAAAAAAATGGCCAGAATTCAAAATACCCTATAAAAGTGATGATCTCTGCTCGACAGATACACTATACTGCCAAAAGTATTCACTCATCTGCCTTCCCACTCATATGAACTTAAGTGACATCCCATTTCTCCTAGGGTTGGCCCACGCTTTGCAGCTGTAAAAGCTTCAGCTGTTCTGGGAAGGCTTTCCATAAGGTTTAAGAGTGTGTTTATGGGAATTTTTTAACCATTCTTCCAGAATCACATTTGTGAGGTCAGACACTGATGTTGGATGAGAAGGCCCGGCTCACAGTCTCCACTCTAATTCATTCCAAAGGTGTTCTGTCAGGTTGAGGTCAGGACTTCGGTCAAGTTCTTCCACACCACACTCGCTCGTCCATGTCTTTTTGCACTGGTTTGCAGTCATGTTGGAAAAGGGAGGGGCCATCCCTAAACTGTTCCCACAAATTTGGGAGCATGACGTTATCCAAAATGTCTTGGTATGCTGAAGCATTAAGACTTCCTTTCACTGGAATGAACTCATGAAAAACAACTCCACACCATAATCCCTCCCCTTTACCAAACGTTACACTTGGCACAATGCAGTTAGACGAGAGCTGTTCTCCTGGCAACTACCAATCCCAGACTCGTCCATCATATTGCCAGATGGAAAAGCGTGAATGTCCAGTGGAGGTGTGCTTTACGTCACTGCAACTGACGCTTTGCATTTTGCTGAATGGTGTAATGTTGGGATGCAGCTGCTCGGCCATGGAAACCCATTCCATGAAGCTCTCTAAGCACTGTTCTTGAGCTAACCTGAAGGCCACCTGAAGTTTGGAGGTCTGTAACAATCGACTGCAAAAAGTTGGTGACCTCTGCACGCTATGTGCCTCGGCATCCACTGACCCTGTTCTGTGATTTTGCATGGTCTAGCACTCTGTGGCTGAGTTGCTGTCATTCCCAATCACTTGTTGCACAGGTGCCATCCTATTATGGAATTCACTGAGCTCCTGAGAGCGACCCATTCTTTCAAATGTTTGTAGAGGCAGTCTGCATGCCTAGGTGCTTGGTTTTAAACACCTGTGGCCATGGAAGTGATTGGAACACCTGAATTCAATGATTTGAATGAGTGAGTGAACACTTTAGGCAATATAGAGTATATTTTATTATAGAGGGTGATAGCATGCCATATGAAAGATTACTCAAATCTGTCCTTGTGGCTCTGAAATGAGGCAGCATTATCCATGATGGATAACAGTTTTTCCAGTGACCTCCTCTCAGCGACAGTTTCAAATGTGTCGAGTTTGTGGCCAATCACAGAGCCAACCTTCCTAATCAGTTTATTCAGTCTGTCTGTATCATCGGCGCCAACCCTGCACCCCCAGCAGTCCACAGCAGGCCACAACTAACTGACCATTCTGCTGCGCACATTGAAGGAGCTCAGCTTCCTGAGGGAACAGAGCTTGCTCATTGCCTTTCTGTGTACAGCCTGTGTTTAGCTCTTGCAGTTGAGCCTGTTGTTGATGTGGACACCCAGGTACTTGTACTCTTCCACCACATCACAATCCCGTCCCACGAAATCTACCACCATTTCCCCGGTGTTATTTACATTCAAAAGCAGATGATTCCCCCTAGACTGCTCCACAAAATCATTGATTGGTGCTCTGTAGTCCTCCTCTTGCCCATCACTAATACAGATAATTGTCAGGGTAGTTCTTTGGGTGGCATGACTGAGAGGCTTTAAGTCTGAACTGCACAAGGTGAACAGTACCCTTTGGAGCTCCTATACTGCATATGATTTTAAATATTTCAGCAATATTGTTTGTTTGTTGTGTTTTTTTTCATTTATACTTTGTGACACAGTGGTTACATTTCTTGTTTGCCATTAATTCATCTTTAATGTAAACAAAGGATTTGCTTAAAATTGTGTTTTTGTTACTACAATTGCTAATTTTTTGCTAGGGTACATATTCTGCGCATCAGAAATGCATACTAAACATTTTGTTTTTATTAGTTTGAATTGGTATATTTGTTACATAAGCCGCATTTATCAACATAATGAACAAGCCTAGGTGGCAAAGTGCAAAAACTCTACTGTACTTAAGTAAAATTTTTCAGGTATCTGTACTTATATTAGTATTTATTGTTCTGACACGTTTTTACTTTTACTCCCTTCATTTGAACACAAATATATATAATCTAACAGGCTCATTACTTTAGGTTTAAGTCATTTTGCTGTCACTGTGCAGCTTCGATCATCACACTGGTCTGAACCTAAATGGAACAATGTCACATAAAAGACAGTCCTATCTTCACTGCTTATCAAACACAGAGAGATTAAAGAGCCAAAAATAATTCATAACATTTATACCACTTTACTCAGAGGTTAAAGTGAGCCTGAATGATCCAGAGTGGTGTTTTCTGTGCGGTCACGGTACTTCAGCATCTAGCCAGCACTACAGAAGAGGGGCGAGCATAAAGGGAGTAAAATATTTTAAGTGGCAGTTTCAAATGCAACTTTCCAACAGCTCAACAAATATCACCAAGCAAACTGTCTGTGTGCAGTTTGTCACACAATGTGTCTGCTAGCTGAAGGTAAAACTGCTGGATTTCCCAGACAGAGAAAAGAATGAGAAATAACTTTACTGAGAGATGGAGAAAATGTAAGAGAAGAGGACGAAGAGAGATTATTTCTAAAGATAGAGTGCTGAGTGACATTCAATAATCTGGAAATTTAAAGCTTACATACGACGTCCTCCTTGATTTTTGAAATTTTTTGAACAGATATTGGATCTATGCTTGACATATTGCTGAAGTTTTGTTTTGTTTTTTTAAATTACCTTTTTGTTATTCAGAGGCTGCATAAAAATACTGGGTAGTTTACTGAAGGCTAAACTGGTTAGTTTTGCAGCTGTGATGAAGTTCACAACAATGCACTATGTTAGGATGATGCAAAGTGGTTGTTTGGTTACATCACAGGTATCAGACATCAAATCAATGAATGTAATGTGATGCTGCTAATTAGATTCACTCAGTGATACTAGTTTTATACTGTCTAGGGGTGAGATGATAGCCATGATAGCTCGTCTAACCTTTGCTTATATGTTGTTAATTCAGCTGGCTAAATCCAGAGGCTGTGATCATCACAGGTCAGCTGATCACAGCCTGTCCACAAAATCTACTGGAGCTCACAGTAGAAAGTACTGTGACTTATTTGTAAGTGATTCTTCTGCCCACACTGCCCCACCATAGCTGATCTCGGGGCTCCCACACCTGCCAGATCCCACTTTAACCCCCACTATACTCATTTTCCTGTTTAGATATGGAGACAGAGTCACCTATCTACAACGAAGACAATATATATTATATTAGTTCAATTAAGCAAAACTGTAACATATGAAGACACAAAGGGAAGAGCAAAATCAAGCATATTTCATTTAAGACATCTTGATGGAGATGCTTCTAGGCACTGGTTTGACTCAGCTAGCCTTGCCTCTGTTCTCTAGCCTTTTAAATCCCCATGTATCTTAATAATGTTCTCTCTTTTCCAAATCCCCTTATTCAATTATGGCAGCTTCTAATACATGCGTCAACATGTTTCATTAGTCCTCCTCTCCCACCAAAGAGATTAGCCCCCCCTTTTTTTTCTTTTATTTACTAAATGCTGAAATATCATTTTCCCCAGGACAGAGTAAGAACTGGGTAAGAGGAAATTATTATTTTTGTTCACTACATTTCATTTTGGTCAGCCAGTCGAAGCCTTTCTTTTTCTTTTTTTCCCTTTTTCTTTCTGCTGAGAAGACTATTAAATATGTGCTGCGGTTTACATTTAAATGCTTCAATAACATTAGGAGGACTGTAGTATAAGACTGTGGTTTTAACTCTTTGCTGTCTGAGCTCATCAGCTTCAGTTCTTCCATCACAGAGTGCTTATTCATGAGCTTTACGCAATTGAACAATGGCAAGAGTCTAGAAATAAGATACGGAGCGAGACTGTTTCATCTCAATAAGTGCGTATGTGTGTGTGTCACAGAAGGAAATGATTAATTCCAAGAGTGTGGGATCCCTTTGATATTCTGCGTGGTAATTCCTGGTCCCTTAAGGGTTTCACAGTTGCCTCTGCGTTGTTGAACTGAGGAGGAGAGTACAGAGGCCATGTGTAGGCAGGGACTAGATGAGGTGTTTCAATACATGCATGCTCTGCAGATTTTTCCCTATGACACTACGCACAACAACTGTAGTAAGGAAGAGCAGTGGAAAGCAAGGGCTCACTGCATGGTCATTATCATTTTACTTCTGTTACACTCGTCCCCTGATTGTCTTATCGCCCCTTCCTTCCCCATAAAACCCCACCCCCCTCTCCCTCATAGCCTTGTCATTATTAGCTCCCTCACTGACTGATTATGGAGTGTAGATGAGTGTAGAGAAAAGAGGGGCAGAGGTTTTTCCAAATGTGAAATTCTTGGTAATACAATAATAGGCTATGTGGCAATGCTGACATTAAAAATATAAACAAAAAAAAATATGACAGACTTTTTTTTTAAATTTAATTTACTTTTACACACCTTATCTTGACAAGTGTGATCTTATCACTGTCTACGTAACTAATGAAACTCAGCAAGGAAGACTGTTGCTAAGGATTAAACTTATACTACTTAATATGCTACTTAACACAGGAGTGTTTGTAAGGTAGGCTGTTAAAACTAGTGCTAGCAGTGGTGAAGCCTTTGGCTGTCTCTGTTCATGGTAAATTGGCTGGTTCTTATATAGCACTTTTCAACACTACTTCGAGCACTCATACAACAAGCCTCATTCACCCAGTCAAAGAAGCACTTCTAACATTCACACTCCAACGGATGCATCGGAGAGCAACTTGGGGTTCAGTATCTTCCCCAAGGATATTCTGGCATACAGACTGGAGCAGCCAGGGATTGAACCACCAACCTTGAGATTGGTGGCTGACCTCTGATCCACAGCCACCCCGGGGGTAAGATGACATTTTTGGAAATGGTGAACAAGTTTTTTTTTCCTGTCTTTGTGGTTACCTGGATATCCTGCAGTGCTTTGCTGTTGATTTTAAATCTAAACCACTTCCAAATCAATGATGCCGACCTCTCGCCTTGCCAGTTTAGTTTCTTGTGCCAACAACTGACTCTCCTGTTGGTCAATCATAGTGCACAATTTTGTTTTTGTTATTGTTACCTCCACCAAGGAGGTTATGTTTTTGGTAGGATTTACGTACGTGTTTCATTCTGTCTGCAAACACAATAGCTCGAAACGTTTTTACTTAATTTATGAAAAAACTTTGCATGGCTGTACAGTGATCATATTACCAAGCCATTAACATTTGGCTTGCATCTCTGAGTCCTTCTTCTTTGTTTTTGTTTTGTTTTGTTTTGTTATGGCCCTAAATAATTGAACTACATAACCATTTTGCTATTGCCTTTTAGGGTATTTTACAGGCTAGGGCTGGTACATATTGTACAAAACAATTGCCTTGATTGTAAATAAATAAATTAGTTCATCACACTTGGTAGGGGAGGATTTTAATGAGAAAAAATAGTAAAATTAGTTTTCTTCACCACAGCTCTAATGCCCTTATTCACACATTCCCCTCAGTACTCCCTACATCTGCTACTCACTTAGCAGGTGCCTCCCTCCCTCCCTCCTGTCCCATTTATTCCCTCTTTTGTCTTGCCCCTGGTGACCTTAATTACAACATGTAAAATCCTGACCTGCATCCAATTTCCAGCCTCTGACCACACTGACCCAAGATTAATACCCAATGGTCCAAATTCAATTAAATTCCCTTCTAAATAAGAACAACAAACGCAGTCCCAAACAGCAGAGGGTGGTGGAACAACAGGTTCACACTATTCAGGAAAAAAAACAAAACAAGCAAACATTAGGGGCAAAGATTCAGCATGTGAAGAAAGAGTAAGTACTGCACTGGGCAATTATGGCCTCGATCCATCATGGGTCAACTGATGGACATATTTGGTTTTCTTGGTAACTATGATTCAACCACTGCCGAAAAGTGTTCCCCTTTCTTAATGTCAGATATCTTATTTTGTGTTTTGCGAAATCTATGAATACATCTTACTTTTTAACTACTTATCTAACTTTGGGTTACGGGGCGGTGGGCAATCCCTGGGACAAATAATAAGGTAAACCCGGGACAGGTGTATCACAGGGCTAACACAGAGAGACAGAACAACTCATATGCCCCTTTCTCCTCATCTACAGCACTTTGCTTCACCATCAACTATCACCTTTGTTGGGCGATAATTTTATGGTGGCTTGTTAGTTATGTTCAGAAGTTGGGATCAGACAGTCGAGCGGTTACCGCTGAATCACCTGTCAGGCCACATTTGTTTTCTGTCATTTGAATGGGCGGCAACGGAAGTACAACGGTGCTACCAATAGAAGCTTTCGCTGATTTAAAAAGAACAAATTTAATTAAACGTATTCATTGATTTTCGGATCCACACACCAACTTAAAGCTGGTGGAAGTGCAAAGCTTCTCTGTTCATCATTTTTTATTAACATTTTATCTAACCTAAGCAGCAGGGTGAGCCTAGCCTAACTGATACTGGGTGAGAGGAAGGGTACTCCTTGGAAAGGCTGACAGTGTGTCATAGGCAAACACTTTCTCATCCACACCTATGGCCAGTGTAGTGTCATTAATTAACCCAGTGAGTATGGTTTTGGGCTGTAGTATTGTGGAATATGGTTACATATTTAGTCTCAAGTGTTTGCAAATGCTTTCATTCCCTGGTATTAGAGAGCATACTAAGCTTCTAGATATACTAACAAATCTCATGTACTATTTAAGTGAAATTCTTAAACAGCTACTATTGGTGCCCTCAAACCCTCACCAGAGCTGCTGTCACAGATGTCTCTGGTATATCAGTAGAAAAATTTGGACACAGCTAAACTGTTAAAAAGCAACTGCATTAAAATTCAAGTTACATGTAAGATCTGTGGGCATTCCATACAGAAATGAAATTAAAATATATGACTAGGTTACCATTTTTTACGTTGTTGTAGTGTCTGTGCACTTTTTTTTTTTTTTGCTCCACTGTTTTTAAAATGAGCTTAATAAAAAATAATTTTTAAATTATAATTATCTGTACACACCATTTAGCAATATATGACAATTAATTCTTTGAAGGAAAGTTCATATGAGTGTAAAGAATACAAAAGAGCTAATGCAAACAGGTAAAATAGTGCAGAGTACTTGGTGATATGCCCCATCTATTTTTGCTTTGAGTTGTTATTATATTATGCACAGTGCAAACGCTGCATACTGCATCTGTCCCTGTTAATTCAGCAGAGATATTGAAATTAGGGAATTGAATGACTACTTCCCCTTTTTTGCACTGTACCAATTATAAGCTTTTCATGGATGTTTTACTTTGTGTGCTACCTTGCTGTCTGATTATGAACTGGGCCTTGTAATTTTTCCGCAGAAGTTCTCCTCTAAAGAGACTTTTGGAAGAGGGTTTTAATTGAACTAATAGCAGGCTGTAGCCCTGAGACTTTTATCAGTGTTGATAATAACAGGTGACATAACACTACCGCAAGTTGATTTTGTCTGACAATAAAATAACCTTTTTGTCACGTTAGAAAAAATGTGGCTACTGTTTGTGCATATTCAATTTAGTTCAGTTCAATTCAGTTGCCTCAAGGCGCATATCTGTACACAGCAATTGACAACATGGCTGCACTGACTGGACAGCATTTATGGTACTCTTTTGGTACAATACAGAGATGAAAATACACAAGAAGATTTTATTTTGCAGGGTGTGTGGGGGTGCAGATGCACTACAGTTCTTACTGTTTAAATATTAAATGAATGATATATATTTATAGTATATTTAATTCTGAAAGTCCTGTTTGTAAGCCAGAACCTGCTACATTTGATCTAAAATTATTAGGGTTTCTTTGGCCATGATTTTTTTTCCATCCATCCATTTTCTTCCATGTATTCCTCAGTGTAATTCTCTGATATGTATGTATATAGTTTTTAAATCAGGTCTAAAAGTAAAGTGTTTTTGAACCCTATTTTCTGTGATACTTCATGCAATCATCGCTGTCGTCGTAATTGTATCATCAGATCTGCGGCCGTATGTTCTGGACACTCGAGTGAAGAGAGGAGCTGAGCTGTCAACTGATCACCACCTGGTGGTGAGTTGGGTCAGGTGGCCGGGGAGGATGTTGCACAGACCTGGGGCACCTAAACGTACAGTGCGCTGGGAACGCCTGGCAGAGGCCCCTGTCCGCAAGATGTTCAACTCCCCTTCTGGCAAAACTTCAGCAGCATTCCGAGGAAGGCTGAGGACATTGAGTCCAAATGGATCATGTTCTGCACCTTCATTGTTGAGGTTGCTGCTCAGAACTGCGGCTGCAAGGCAGTGGGTGGCTGTTGTAGTGGTAATCCCTCAACCAAATGGTGGACACCGGAGGTGAAGGGAGCCATCAAGCTGAAGAAGGAGTCCTATCAGGTTTGGTTAGCCTGTGGGACTCCGGAGGCAGCTGATGGCTACCGGCAGGCCAAGTGGAATGCGGCTCGGGTGGTGGCCCGTGGCACTCCTCAGCCTCCTCGGTAAGGTCTAATCCAGGGTGCTGGGTCCAAGATCCATCCATTCATTGAAACTAAGATTCAAGAGGAACAATGCGGTTTTCAACATGGCAGAACAAAGGACCAGCTCTTTATCCTCTCAAGGACTACATGTGTTTTGTAGACTCGGAAAAAGCAGTCGACCGCGTCCCTCAGGATATCCTGTGGGGGATGCAGCGGGAGTATGGGGTTCCTGGCTATTCAGAGCTTGGTACATATTGCTGGCAATAAGTTGGACTCGTTTCCTGTGGGTGCCAGGGCAGGCCTTTGTCAACAGTTCTGTTCATAATTTTATGGACAGAATTTCTAGCCAAGTGTAGCTTAGAAGCTTAGTGGAGTTTAAGTATCTTGGGGTCTTGTTCACAAGTGATGGGAGAAGGGAGTGGGAAATTGACAGACAGATTGTGGGTTTGTCTGCAGTGATGCGGACTTTGCACTGGTCTGTTGTGGTGCAGAGGGAGCTAAGCACAAAAGCATAGCTGCAGATTTACCGGTCAATCTCTACCCTACCCTCTACCCAACCCTCACCTATGGTAACCAGCTTTGATCAGGAATACAAGCAGATGGGCTTCCTACTGAAGGGGGGCTGGGTGAGGTGTGCAGCCATTCGGGAGGGGCTCAGAGTAGAGCCGTTGATCCTCCACATTGAAAGGAGCCAGTTGAGGTGGTTCAGGCATCTGATTAGGATGCCTCCTGGGTGCCGCTTGGGTGAGGTGTTCCAGGCATGTCCTACAAGGAGGAGGCCCCAGGGCAGACCCAGGACACACGGGAGAGATTATTTCTTTCAGCTGGCCTGGGAATGCAACAGTAACCCCTCCTGAGCTGATGGAGGTGGCTGGGGAGAGGAAGGTCGGGGCTTCTCTGCTTACACTGCTGCCCCCAGCGACCCTGCCACGGAAAAGCATAAGACAATAGATGGATGGACTTTATGAAATTGTCATGTCCTGGGCAGGTGGCCCAGTGTTTTTTGTTTTCTTTTGTAGTTGTCCTCAGTTTGTTATTTCTTGTTCCTTGTGTTTCCATGTGTCAGGTCTGCGTCCTTGTTTCCCTGTTTGACTTCCTGTTTTATTTTGATAGTCATTTGGTCTCTGTCTGTCATGTTCAGTTTTGCCTCCCTTGTTCTTGTCTTTATGAGTAGTATTTCCTGTGTTTCCAACAGTTTCCAACAATTTAAAATTAAATTACAATACTTGGCAGTTGCACACTTTAAATTAAATGACTTAGTTTGGGCTTTTATATATCCTATCAGTGAAGCTAAGCCTTGACATTAAATTAGACCCAAAGAAATCTGGAATGATTGAGCTGTTCATATATTATTTTTCTTTAAGATAAAAAAAATACTACGAAGATAACAAGGAGCAGAGTTTTATAGTGTGGCCTACTCAGCAAAAATATTGGTTAAAAAAGTTACCATCAAATTAGGCCTTTCTTAAATGATGTTTACATAAACTGTAACTGTCTAAACCTGTCTGAAAAACTTTTTTAAAAATATATATATGTCCATTTAAAATGCCTGAAAGGTTTTACACTATAGGAGATGCTTCAACTATGTGCTATTACTGTGTTGCATTTTGTCTTCTACAAAGATATGGCACACATCCTGTCATACTGTGCGCCGCCATACGGCACTGATCTGTGTTTTCATTACAAATTCACAGGAGGGAATTCCAGAGCCAACCCACACTGTTAACGTCCTGCTTGTGAATGCCGCCTTCAGACTGACATATTTAAGTCAAGGTCAATTGTTCAGCTTGGAAGGGAAAAAGAAAAGACAACAGAGACGATATCATTTAAATTACTATACTTTACTTTCAGGGTTTTTAGCTGCACAAACATGTTTAACACCTACATTTATATTGTTAAAATACATTTAACAGATGGTATTCTCTCTGATTTGCACTGCTTTGTTAAGCTGTAATGTCAAGTTTCTTTTCGTAATCTTCTATTTTTTTTCACTTCTTTTGATACAATTTTCAAGTCTTTTTTAATACTACTTTTTAGTTTTGCATTCTCTTTAAAGTAATATAAAATCATATCATATCTCCCATTGTTACACACAGAGTCCACAGAGGACATTGGAGGGGGAAAAAAAGGTTTTGCAAAATCCCAAGATTCCGAGAAAACCTTCAATCCCATTTGAAGGATCTCGCAAAAGTTCATCTTTTCTTTTTTGTCACCACTCTTTTTTTCTTTTCTTTTTTTTTCTTTTCCCAATGTCCCTTACAGGGCTCTGTAGTTATAGGCTAACAATATTTTATTTTTTTGCTGAAAAGGTAAAAACAAAGGCAAACAAATTATACTATGATATTTAACTGAGAAGCCTTGAATTTTGCTATTGGCCAAGTAGCATTCGGTCACAAATTTCAGAGTCAAAAAGGGAATACCTATAATTTAATAGAATTTGTCATGTATGCTATTTTTGTGAACAATTGTGTTTCCACGGCATAGTACAGTTGGAATTGTCTGGCCATATGACGTGTGCTGTCAGTTTCTCTAAGTGAAGCTGCCAATAATGAGGCATGATTAGCCTGGGAAAGTCAATGCAGGCCTCCAATCAATCTCAGATGGGGGACACAGGGACTGGGACTGTCACACACCTCACACTCTGCCATTCGCTTTACCCAAGGGACACAACGAAGGTCATGCAGGGTAGCTTCAGTCCAGCCCTGTCAATTAGCATTAGCATCATGACTGTGATTATGCCTCATGACTGAGAGAACACAGATTAACAATGAATTCTAATATTTTAATGAATAGTTTAGATTAGATTACAGTTTGTTGCAGCTGTCGCGATGTAATGTGTTAACACATTTTGACTTGAGCAAAGTTATCAAAGTTAATAATGTACAATTATTTATTGCGTCTACATAAAAGTTTTTCTTTGAAGATTAAAAAAAACCCATTTATTATAATCACATATCATACAACTGCATCAACATGTTGCAGCCAGAAAGGTGCTGTAGCCACAGATGTACTCATCCCAGGCTTAACAGTGGGGACTGTACGAAGCAGATTCCAGCTGCTGTAGAGCTCCATCCATTTTTGCCTGCTGCTGTGTCAGGAGAAATTTCTGCCTGTGTGAGGACTTCTGTCATCCTGGCCTAATGTCTCTGCAGCAGCCCTGCAGGCTTCAAGCCAGATAGCCCCCCATGCCCAGGCTGCGGAAGAGGGTGAAAGAGGTCACTGCTAAATTTTAAATGATCCCTTGGGATGTACAATGTGAGTAAGTGGAAGAAGTCATGCTGTGTAAATGTTGTAGCACCTTAAACCACCCAAGATCAAAGAATGTTATTTTTAAACCTTCTTCTAAAATTCATTTTGTTTCTACCTCACCAAATTGTTAATTCAGGCTATATTCATCTTTATTATTGTTTAAAATGATAGCTTATAAAGGTTGCATCAATCTTATGTGAGGTAGTCCCTGGATCAAATTGGTTTTGAAAACTATTTGAAAACATGATATAGTGAAGAAATGCACACTTTAAAGACAGGTTTAAGCTATGCACAGAGGGTGGAATGGTTTGCAGCGGTTGGCACTGCCTCACAGCAAGACATTCCAGGTTCAAACCTCCTAAGAGGTTTATGTTCTCAGTATACCTGCATGGTGCTTCAGTTTCCTCCGAAAGACATGCACGCTGGATTTATTGATGATTCTAAATTGACAGTCTCTCTTTAATGGTAGTCTGTCCGAGGTATACCCTGACTCTTACCCAAAATCAGCTGGGAGAGACTGCCCCTGCAACTCTAAGCTGGATAAGCTTTTAATAAAAGACATTATATGCACAGAGACACTTTCCACTTCCAGCCATCTTTAAACTTGTACATCATTCGCACAATGACTTTTTAATAACAAAATGTAGAACTGACCAAAGCCATCTTTTGAATCAACTAACATATTGTCTCTTCAGATATTGCGAAAAATAACATAAAACATGTTACTAAGTAGATTTTTGTTGTTTTATTTAATATTTATTTCCTATTTATGTAGTTTTAAGCAATTAAAGATTTGAACACCCCCCCCTTCCAAAAAAACAAAACAAAAACAGGATTAAATTTAATTAGACTTGCAGCAAGATTAACCCAGCTGTAACTGTCATTTCAAATCAATATCTATCCTGTTGAAAGATGCAGTAACTACTCAGTTGTCTGAAAGAAAATCCCTACATGCTAAGGTAACTAACTAAGCACCTGAGACACAGAGTTGCAGACAAGAAGGATTTGGGTTAAGATACCACGTTAGCATTCCAAGAGATGGCCTTATGTAGGGCTTCAGAAATCGTGAGGTTCGGCAACTGAGCTTGTTAGCGGTGTATGGTTCATGAACCTATGACATAATTTTCTTTTTTTTTTTTCTGTTTCAAGACACGCCAATTATAAAATGTTTGGAGGGCAGAGTTGTGTAATAATGGCTTAAAAATATCATCAGTGGGCAGTAGAATATAATGTCTGTAAAGCAGGAGAACATGAGAATCGGGTTAAATGTTGCCATGAGTGATTCACAGTACAATGTACAATCTCCACTATTGTTCTGCTTGGTGACCTTTTCACTCTCTTTTCTCTGTCTCACTGTATTCACTGCCTGTCTGCCAAAGCACTTCTAAATTTATTTAGTAAAAACTGGATGTGAATTATAAAAATATTTCTTAAACAGTATACAAACATGTATTTTCACATTCAAAAATAATGCAGTATTTGTTTATTTCTTTTCAAATCTACTCCATTCAAAAGTATTCGGTGTGATCTTGTTCCTTTATGTTTTGTTGAACAGTGCTATCGTCTCTTTATGTTCAAAGATGTTTAATTTGTATAATGTTATACTGATTTTATACTTACTGGATCTAACAAAGGTAGCTTGGTGGTGTAATAAATACAGAAACTCTGACTGAGTGGGCTCACTTGTGCATTCATCATACATTTATGATCCTGTTATATTTGATACAGGAATGTATATATATATATATATATATATATATATATATATATATATATATATATATATATATATATATATATATATATATATATAATAATGTAGACTGTTTGTAAAACATAAAGCATACTGTATGAAGAGTTAGCTCCTGCTGGTTCCACAATTGTTGTGAGCTTCACTGCACTCTGCATTAGTTTTACATAGCTTAAGAAGTGCAGACTGCATAGAGAGCTCAGATGGCTATCTTGGCTTGGACTTAGTCAATTACATTTGAGGTTAGATACAGATCATGCTGTATATTCCCTTCATTATTTAGTTCAATATCTCCACAGAGATCTGCATTAAACCTGCCAAGAGACCTAGTTAATTCGATTCCCAGTATGCATCATGCTGGCCTCTCCAAAAGGCATGATGGTGGTGGCAGCAGGGGACTTCATTCACACTGAAATCAAATGGTCCGTGGGCAAAAGCAACTGCAATTCCCAAACCCAAAGGGCTGCAAATGTTGCCAATTTCGAGCCATTAATTTACATATATGTTTCTATTATTGCAAACAGCAGTTTATTTAGGGCCTTTTAATTAGTTTGCTAAAGCTTAAACAGCTTCAGAGTGATATGTTAACACCTTGGAGACTTCTGGGCCAAGGAAATTGGGTACATCTATATTTAAATACTGGATCGTATAAACTGCACAATAAAAATTGCTGTTTAGTTTGCTAAAAATTTACTTTCACAAGAGTGACACAAGTGTATATAAGAGTGGATATACCGAATCATTGCTCTTTACTATTCACGGTAAATTATTAAGTTGTCCGTAGTTTCAAAAGTGGGAATATAACTATAGAATAAGTTCATGTTCTTGCTAGAGTTGAATGTATGAGGTCAAATAAAAGGAAGTGTTTAATATTTATCCAGCTTATGGCACTGACTCAGCCTCCAAATTCCCCAGATCTCAATCCAATCAAGCATTGGTGGGATGCCCTGGAACAAAACTGATCCATGGAAACCCCACCCCACAATCCACAGGACCCAAAGGATCAGCTGTGAATGTCCTGGTGCCAAATACCACAGCTCTGAAGGGTCAGAGCTCTTTTGGCAGTGCAAGATGGACCTACACTATATTATGCTGATAGTTTTAATGCAGTGACTGTCACTGAAGAAAAGGGGTGATATTCAGAAGTTCATTTACATTTTTCAAAAATTCAACTTGCTGCTTTGACTGTGAAGCTTATCATTTGTATTAAAGGCTAACTATAAAATATATTAGAATTTTCAGTAACTTCAGCATTTTATAGTACATAGTTTGTGCTAGAGTTTGTAGTTTGTGTGGTTTTTGTTGTTAGTTTTTTGATTATCACTTTAAATTAATTTATATTTCTGCATTTTGAGCGAAAGACGATTTTAATGTAAACATCTGGATCAAGATGGACTATAATGCACTTGAAGTAAACTACTTCAGTTTCCATAGTTAGTTTGATGCGTGGGATAGTGACTCACTAATTTTAAAAGTCGGCATTTATTTATGAATCTTTATATCAGGATGAACAATAACATGCAACTCAGTCTGATTAAAATTTTTTTTTCTTTTTTGCCATTCATTTTCATTAGTGATCATTATGTGACAGGAACAGCGCTGAGTGATCAACTCACTGCAAACAGTTTGCTCTATGAGCTAATTTTGGTCAGCTCCAAAAACAGCAATTTAAAATGTGTACTTGATTACACACATAATGTGTCATCACCACATAAACATTATGTGTTTAATTAAAGCCATGGCATAAAGACCCTGAAAAGTGGATTACAAACAAAAAAAAAACACAAAAAAAACCCTCATTTATGTAAAGAAGCAGAGGCTGACTTGGTTTGAATGGGCAGATTCAAAGACTTTGAATAACTCTCACACGATGTGAAAATGTAATGTTTGTCAGAGGAAAACAGATTTTTTTTTTTTTTTTGGACACTCGAGTCTAATTTTAGCTCACATAATGTTAGCTTATAACCAGCTGTTGTTGCTTAGCCAGCTCGTTGTCAGCTGTCCAGAGATGCGAGGGTTGGATGTCTAATCTTCTGATAATAAGTGCTTGCAACAATATTGGGAATAAATAAGCATGTTTATGCATGTGTAAGAGCCCTGAATTCAATTCAGGAGAGATTCTATGTATTTTTAATGGATTAATTTTAAGTCTATAATTTGTTGGAAGATGTATTTACACTCTAATCAATGTACATTTATGACTACAATTTTTCTATTAAAGAAACTTTCCCGATTATTCATTTAGGAAAGTAAGTGTGTGTCCTTTCACGGGACACAAGTATACACACTATATACAATGCAAACACATGCACATATCCCTCCTCTGACTTCTAATGAAGGAGAGTTGTGCGCTTCTCCTGGATAACAAAGCAATTTGTATTATTGTGTTTTTCTGTGCTCCTTAGATTTTACTCCTGTTCTTCTGCTGCATTTAAATAATATTTTCAGTCTAACATCTAAACTCAGTTCACCATGTACAGCAGATCTTTTATAAGGATTGTGATTCTATTGAACTGTTGATTTATTTATTTTTTTAACTCAGTGGCAGCACTCAATTTTAAGTGTTATGAATTAATTTATGCCAAAGATTTAATTACAATACTGATCAAAAATGACACAAAATTTAGGTTCTTCCTAAAAAATGGCCATAGTTTATTGTTAAACGTAATATTTTGGTTTCCAAATATGCAGCCCAATGTGTAGAGCTGACAGCAGTCTTATAGGTGGGCAGATAAAGATCAGCAGTGAGTAAAAGCTCGAGTTTGTCCTTCCAGCAGCTGTGAAGGACAGCCTTGGGTTTGAGAGAAGATGGACATTGATTTTCTTGGCCTGGTTATGTGATGGCCAAGGCACTCTGATCTTATGAACTGACCAAAATCTATCTTAAAAAAAAAATAGAAGGAAAATAAAAATCCTGATGTGCATATTACCACACATGTACACGCATATGTGCAAAATGACCCATTTGAAATGGTTAGCCACGTTTTGCTTGATGAAACAAGCATAATCATCCACTTTGTACTTTGATAATCTTGCATTTGTTCTCCATGTTATTTAAATCAATCTTTTTATTTCAATATAGAAATTCAACAATAACAGTCCCCTGCTTTTCTAAATCAATGAATGAATGAATAAATATATGAGTAAATAAATAAATTAATGTTTCAGATCCTATGCCTTTGAGTGCTCCCAGTTTGCCCTCGGCATGCTGGATCGGAGACTCAATGTTCACTGTTGAGCTTGGGGGCTGTGATAGTGATGGATACATGAGCTAATGTCAAAATCCCAATTCTTCCAGCATGATTTATTATCTATGTGTGCTATTCTCACTCCAAACAAAGGATTATGTGAACTGATCATAGAAATACCTTCTGCATTTGCATTGACATATGCAGAACTACTATATTGCTATATTGCCAAAAGTATTCACTAACCAATCCAAATCATTGAATTCAGGTGTCCCAATCTCTTCCATGGCCACAGATGTATTAAACCAAGCACCTAGGCATGCAGACTGCTTCTATAAACATTTGTGAAAGAATGGGTGTGCAACAAATCCAGTCGTGAAATTTCCTTGCTATTAAATACTCCACTGTCAGCTGTTAGTGGTATTATAACAAAGTGGAAGTGATTAGGAATGACAGCAACTCAGCCATGAAGTGGTAGGCCACATAAAATCATAGGAGAGGGTCAGTGGATGCTGAGGCATATAGTGCGCAGAGGTCACCAACTTTCTGCAAAGTCAATCACTACAGACCTCCAAACTTCAGGTGAACTTCAGATTAGCTCAAGAACAGTGCATAGAGAGCTTCATGGAATGGGTTTCCATGGCCGAGCAGCTGCATCCAAGCCTTACAGTGGTGTAAGGCATGCCATCACTGGACTCCGGAGCAGTAGAGGTGTGTTTTCTGGAGTGACAAATCACGCTTCTCTGTCTTGCAATTTTGACAATTTGGGGTTGGTGGTTGCCAGGAGAACTGTACTTGTGTGACTGTATTGTGCTAAGTGTAAATTTTGGTGGAGGGGGGGATTATCGTGTGGGGCTGTTTTTCAGGAGTTGGGCTTTCACGGGCATTCATTCCAGTGAAAGGAACTCTTAATGCTTCAAGACATTTTGGACAATTTGATGCTCCCAACTTTGTGGGAACAGTTTGGGGATGGCCCCTTCCTGTTCCAACATGACTGTGCACAGCGCACAAAGCAAGGTCCATAAAGACATAAATGAGTGGGATCTCACTCAGGTTCATATGCATGTGAAGGCAGATGAGCGAATACTTTTGGCAATATAGGATATATAATATTCAAGAGTTATGAATTTGTATTAATGGAATTATGTTAAAAGAAAATGGGAATGAAGTAAGAGCCTAATAAAAATCTCTCCAAGAAGGAACTAATGAATGTACAACAGAAAAAGTAGCGAATTTACAAGAAAAAAAATTACAATAAAAATAAAGGAACAACATTGCTTCACTTTCCACACACTACTGCTAGTGCCAATTGTGACTGATGCAGACTCAAAAAGATGGCTCAAAGCTGGACTACGGCAGACCCATTCAGTTCACTTTATCTTTCACTATACCACATATTGGCAGGAGTACACTGGTTTCTAGTGGGAAAGCTGACATAGCATGGAGGAAGGTATCAGCAAAGCAGCAGCAGTTTAGAAGTGTTTCAGTCTAGCTGGACGAGCAGCTTTCATTTGTATGTTACAGTGGAAAGCACGGAATTTCAAACACTTACTTAAAAACAGAGAAGTTTCAGCTGTTGTTTTCGCATGTATTAAAGCTTACCCTGTTAGTTTTTTTGTTAAGTCTGACACTTCATCTTTAAAGGACACGATCTACAGCAGGAAAAGACTTTGTCTGGAGGAAGAATGGGTGACACACACTGTAAAAAGCTTCTTCCAACAGAGTGAATGTTAATAGTTTTGATCTTATTAGCACTTTATTGTGAACACTTGTGTGAACTTTCTGTTTTTTAAGTGAACATTTGTAAACTAGTAAAAATGCTGTTTTAGACCAAATTACAACATGTCTTTCTATCTTAACAGGTGGTTAGCATTCTGTGGTTCACGATTGTTTAACGTAACATATGATTTAAAGAGTTAGGCCATCATTCAGCCTGAATAGCTACATATAAAGTTCTTGAAAGAGGAAGAAAGTCCCACTTCCCAGTGGTTTAATGTAAAACAACCAGTGTTTGATTTGTCATTATAACGCTGACATTCAGCACAATATTTTTTTTCTGGTTCTTCATTATCAATTGTAGGAAATATTACACTCAAGTGAAGGAATTAATCAATTTTAAATTCTTAACATATATATAATCAGTATCGAATGGCCGCTTGCTAATGCTAATAGCTGTGACAGCTTACTAATTGTAGTGATACTGATCTGTTCTGATAGCAAACTGCTGAAATTCTCAGCCCAGCATGATGATACTTTAGCCTGGCACAGTGCTATGAACTGCTGGCGAGGACCATGACCACGTCTAAATCAGTGCTCCTTTGAATAGGTCCAAGATACAGCAATGTATCTTCCTAAGCCAAGCTGCATAATTTTGGTAGCCTTGTTACAAAATCAGGCACAGTACGTTAGCAAGTGGTCTTCTCTGGGATAACAAGGTTGATCAAACCTCGCCAAGTAAAGCACCACTATGCTGTGCAGGTTTTCTTCTGGGATAGAGAACTTGATCTGGGTCTGGACAGAGTGGTCTACTTGATCTGCAAGCTCTGCAGAAATAGACTCAGCATGCATGTACTGTAAAGGTGGTAGCGCACAAAAAGAAAAGAACCTGGACAGCTATACCTGCACAGATCCACAGTGATGCACTGACAAGAAACAGAAGGCATAAGAATGGAGGTTTTTGAACGTTTCAATCACAGCACAATTGTCAGAATTGGCAAATGGAAAAAGGACGCTGCATGTGGGATGATTAAGAAGCGGAGTCACTTCTTCTGATTAATGATGAGCAGTGATCAAAACAAAAGAAAGAAGCATTTATGTCTTTTGCCATCCACAGTGAATCAATCAGCACACATCGAATGCAAACTAAACGTGTGTTTAAAGTGTGTCTTGATTTTCCACATCAATCTTTGATACAAGTGGTACGGTTATGTAATTTCTTCACATCATTATTATATAAGGTCTAATCTCAGCTTTGTGACGTGGAAATCCAAAAAAGACAAATGCGATGACTTTGGTCCAAATCCTCAAAATATTTTATATTAGGTAAGGTGACATTTATAGCTACAGATATTTAAAGCCCAATTTAATTTTAAATTGACTATTGAACTGGATCTCAACTACTATTTGTTCAGTATACGCACATTTTTTTAGACAGTAGCATGAAACAGTAAAAACAAAGTGAAGCAAACTGAAGATCAGAGTCAAAGGGAATCAAGGGGGAAGGAGCTGTGGCTCAAGCCTGCTTGAATCACTGCCATGATAGAAGAAAGCAATGTCTCCACCCCAGTAAAGGTCAGAACAGGCACTTTTTTTTCCCCTCTCCTCTGAAAAGTTCTCATTGGGAGGCCAGAAACAGAGAAAGGTCAGAAAAATGAACAATATAACTGAGGGAAAGGTAATAGGCATGCAGTTTAAAATGCATTTTGGCTGCACAGATTGCAATAAAACTCACATTTAATCTTTTGCTCATGAATTAAACCCCTTTCGTAAGCGATTAAAGCGCTGGTGCGTGAGATATGCAGGTGCTGTTGACATATACATTACAATCAATTATATCAGTAACATCCAGTGTTCACAGCATTGTAAAAACAATTGCAAACACATTGTCTCAGAAAACAGAATGACACTGAGAATTCAAGAATCATCAGAACTTGAACTGTTGCCCTTTAAAATATCTGAATGCCAAACAATGGGAATGTCAGCAGAGTGGTGATGAGAAACTCTGCACATTCGACAACACTTTCACCTTGAAGTGTTAGTGAATGAGAGTGTAGACGCATTTTGCTTTTGTAACTTTGACCAGCAAACACATTTCCAACAGAATCAGCAGTTTTTTTTCCTTTTCTTTTCTTTTTTTAATTGTTCTTGTTTAAACCAAAGGAAAAGGGATAGCAGAAAAGTGTTACCTTCAGCCCCGGGGTCAGGTCGTCGGGGTCAAAGGTGGTCAGAGGTGAAGGTCCAGGACGTGAGCCATAGGACAGGACAAAGGGTGGGACACGTATTGGTGGAGGTCACAAAACAGCACAAAGATATGGCAGCAGGGGGAGGAAGGAGAAGCAGGAGGCATAACCAAAAGTAATTAAAAAAAGAGATGGGGAAAGTGACAAAAGAAGGGGCAGTAACGGGGGAGAATGATGCAAAGGATTGAAAAGCAAAGGAGGATTTTGGGGAAAAATGGAGGAATTATGGCACAGAGGGAAGGTAAAAAGCAGAGGAGGAAACTGTGAGAGAAAGCAGTAGTTTTGAGGGACTTGGGGCAAAGAGGCTGAGTCAGTTCCTCTAAAAAACAGAACCAAAATAAAAAAAGGAATGAACCCATACCTTGGTCGTTTAACGTCAGGTGCGCCAGACCTTGAAAGGGAAAAAACAGAAAAAAAGAACAGAAAGAGGAAGAAAAGAAGGTCATAAAAGGCACGGGAAGAAAAAAAGCATTGTCACAACGTTGGACTGCAGTTTGTGACAGACATCCTGGGGCAGACTTGGATGTCAGAGTTCAAATCAAAGGTAAAAAACAAGAAAGAGAGAGGAAGATAGAGAGAAAGAGCGAATAGTAACAGAAAACAAGCAAACACTTCTTGAGTGAGGTGTGTGGGGGGTGAGGGGTTAGAAAAAAAAGCATTTTTATTTGGCGCAACCCCCGAAGGCTATTGCTCTCACAAATGCTTTTTTTTCCTCTGGAGTACTTATGGAACACACAGAGAACTGTTTGGCAGAAAAGGCTTGAACTGGGTATCTCATATCCAACTTTACTCAAACCACAGAAGGAAAAATATCCGAATCTGAGCTCTGTAAGGTTTCACACAGAGGAGGTAAAAGACAATTCAGGAAAATGCTACAGGATAAAACGTGCTCCCCACCCTAATGCGGGTAGACGTCATCACAACACCCATTGGAAATAGTAGGCTACCAAGCAAACGTCTAGCCAGCACAGATCATTAGATTAAACAGAGCTATCCACAATGAGCTCCTGCTGATGCAAGGCTCATTATGCAACTTCTGAATAGCCATAGTCACAGAAAACGCTTCAATGCACTGTTATTCATAATTCTCACACACACACACACACACACACGCAGTGGTCAATACAATCAACAACATGCTTTCAACTGTCTTTGAGATGAGCAACAATTCGAGCAGTGCCCACCTGTCAAAGGTTGTCCGTAAACGAAAGGAAGTTACAATAATGAAAAATAAAAGTAAAAACAGAGTTTATTTTTTCTGATGACTTATCACCACAAGCACGCTTTTGGCAGCTGGATGTCTATATCAGCTGCCTGTGACTGGCCAAGACTGCCAGCTAGAGTCAAAAACGATGGAGTTGGTGTTCATCAACAGGATGAGAGACTCACTCAGGAAGCAGCTGCTTGTATTTCTCAGTTATTTAGTTGAAACTCCTGGGCAAATAAAAGATTACAGAGGAGAAACGTGAACTGTGCGCACCCGTGTGAGCGCACATACAAGTTGTCCACTGGTGGACAGATGGTGACCAGTTGGAATATTTTAACATCCCAACCTCACTGCAAAGTTATGTTAACATGCACACTCTAGACCAAGGGAACACCGACAGTGACAGATGTAACAACATCTTTCTGTTTAAAATATTCTTTTCAGCCTCTAGGTACCTCCTGTTTGGGAAAGCTACAGTACTGGTGATTATAAGGAAAACACCTGGCAAAAGGGGGAAAAAAACGGGAAAGTAGCTGCTGCAGAAATCGTTCAATCAGCTGACAGCGGTCAGAAGCTACACACATACAGCAGCGTGTCTTGTGGATAGAATTCTTGGAAGCAAATCGTGTAATGCAGATAAATCAAACTAAAAAAGACAGAAGCGCTATGGCCTCAAGCAGAGTTTATTCCCAAATATACTAAACAGCTACAGCAAATTGGATTTAACCCCAGGCTGCACGAAATACAAACAACACTATGTCTGCCGAATCAGAAGACCTAAAAGGTCAAATCTTTTCAACTCAACCTGTCTTTTCTTGATCAATACCACTTCAAAAATAAGACTTTTGCTGAAATCAGAAAAAAAACCACTCAATTTAAATAACCATTTAACACTAAGGCAGCACAGAGCAACAGGCCTAAACTGTTGAACTGCATTTCTGATTTGAATATCAGCATTCGCCAACACAAACAAGAGTGGTGCATGTCAAAAAGTAAATCGATTTTTTTTAACCTAAAACACCTGCCAGCCTTTAAGTGTCGAAAGGCTGCAGTCATGAATGCAGTAATCAGATCTGCTTACTGTGTTTTATGACATCCTGGTATTCTGCACGGTCTTGAGGATGATTAACTGAAAAAGTGCATTAATGTATTAGATATCTGGCATATATGTACAGATTTTCACTTGTCCTTCTGAATAACCAATGTGCTAAAACACAGATTCAGAACTATAGCACTGCTAAAGAGGAGCAACAATGTTTAAAGTACAGTAGAACTAATTACAGCCAAAACAGCTTGCATGCACACAAATGTTGCAGGGTTTGTCTCTAGTGGTGTGTGTAAAATAACTTTAAGCACAAAGAGTGGCTAACTGAGTTGCTCGACTTCTAAAGATTTGGTTTCCATTGTTTCTTGGAGGAGCAATGGGAAAAAAAAGAAAAGTGTGTATAGTCAGAAGTGGCTAGCTGTTAGTCTATACACAAACACATCTACACTACCAACCAGCAGGCAGGCAAATCAGAATGCAAAGCCTACGGAAGCTCAAATGACTCTTCACTACAAGCTGTTCCTATTGTCCTCTTTCTTAATAACATCTGTGATTCAGGGAAAGAAGAAATATACAGGCAGAGTGTTTTATTTATCTGGCTTCAGTCCGTTTCCTGCCGGCCCTTTGCAGGCAGTTCAATCATTCTCACTCTGCCTCCTTCTGTTTTTGTTCCCTTGCTCATAATCCATTAAGGAGATAAGACGAAGGCTCCTGCAATGAAACAGAATGGTGCTGTTGCTGCATACCAAATCATTCAAATACACCCCCACCTCCCACCCCGACCTCATCCAGCTCAGCCAGGCAAAAGGCAGTGGTACAATTTTATGGAAAAGGAAGGCAAAAAAAAAAAAAAGGCAAAGAAGCAATGAAACAGACGGGAAAAAAGACAAAAAAAAGACAAAGAAACAAGCTGTCACTTGGCATCCTCGCAGCCTGCGTAAACTAAAGATTCACAGACAGGTGTGCCGATAACAAAGATAGTCAAAAAATAATCAAAAGCAGACAGTGATTCCAAGGGATTATATTAAAAAGTAAAATAGAAAAATGTAAAAGATTTCTTCCAAATTGCAAGACACAAAAGCCGCATACACACTAACACACGCAGCCAGTCTCACATATCATGATGTCAGCCTCCCAGCATGCCAGTTCCTGATCAGGGTGTAACGATTTTCACTAGCAAGTTGTTGAAAGAGACGCATTGGAGCACGAAACAAATTTACCGCAGCCAACAGCGGCGTTGCTCGACACATACTGAACGTTTGTGAACGTGACAAAATCTGAGTCCAAACTTTAGGTTTTCCCATCTCGTTGACATCTGAGCATTTGATTACATCCGTGGTTCTGGTGAGTACAGATGGGAGTGCCTAACGGAACCGGCACTGTTTACAGAATGGCTGGGATTGGATGGTCATGACTGAGTGGCAGATGGAGTAGGGTAATAATTCTGTCATTAGCAGGAGACAAGCTTGCGTCTTATCTGGCATGCTCCTGTTCCCCTTTGTTTTTCACCCCCATTTTTTGACCTCTTCTTGTTTCCCATCTTCACACCCAGTCTTCCATTAGTCAGCTGCTGTCACCTCCTCCTCTCTTCTTCCTGATCTGAATTTCTTTTGCTCTTGTCAGGACCAAACTGAAATAACCCAGATGCAGAACAGAAGCCTAGACAGGTTTGCAGCAGCAAGGCAAAAGTGTTTGTAAGGGGGTAGGGGTGTGTGTGTGTGTGTGTGTGTGTGTGTGTGTGTATGTGTATGTAAATGAATTTCTTCTCACATTAAATTTTAATATCCATATCACAGACTTATCTTTTTAGTACTGCTATTTATTTAGACTCTTTCTCTCTGATTGATCTTTCTGGAGTTAACTTCAATAGTTACTTCCTCCAAGCCAATAAATGTGTTTATTAGACCCCATTCCTACAAGACTGCTCAAAGACATCCTACCATTAATTAATGCTTCAATCTTAAATGTGATCAATCTCTCTTTATTAATTGGCTACGTACCACAGGCCTTTAAGGGGGCAGTAGTTAAACCATTGCTTAAAAAGCCATCACTTGACCCAGCCGTCTTAGCTAATTATAAGCCATTCTCCAGATTTCCTTTTATCGCACAATTCTTGAAAGAGTAGTTGTAAAACAGCTAACTGATCATCTGCAGAGGAATCGTTTATTTGAAGAGTTTCAGTCAGGTTTCAGAATTCATCACAGTACATAAACAGCATTAGTAAAGGTTACAAATGATCTTCTTATAGCCTGACAGTGGACTCGCATCTATATCTTCATGCAGACGATAACCAGCTTTATCTATCCACTTACTCTAGATGGCATTACCTTGGCCTCCAGCAATGCTCTGAGGAATCTTGGAATTATTTTTTGACAAGGATATGTCCTTCAATGTGCATATTAAATAAATCTGTAGGACTGCTTTCTTGCACTTGTGCAATATTTCTAAAATTGGAAACATCCCGTCGCTCAGTGATGCTGAAAAACTAGTTCATGCACTTCTTACTTCTAGGCTGGACTATTGTAATTCATTCCTATCAAGTTGTCCTAAAAGCACCTTGAAAAGCCTTCAGCTGATCCAAAATGCTGCAGCTAGAGTACTGACAGGGACTAGTAAGAGAGAGCATATTTCTCCCATATTGACTTCTCTTCATTGGCTCCCTGTTATATCCAGAATCAAATTTTAAAAAGTCTTCTTACATACAAGGTCTTGAATAATCAGGCTCCACCTTATATCAAAGACCTCATAGTACCGTATCACCCCAATAGAGCTCTTTGCTCTCAGACTGCTGGCTTACTTGTGGTTCCTAGGATACTTCAGAGTAGAATGGGAGGCAGAGCCTTCAGCTTTCAGGCCCCTCTTCTGTGGAACCACTTCCCCGGTTGTACTTGGGAGAGAGACACACTGTCTATTTTAAGATTAGGCTTAAAACTTACCTTTTGATCAAGCTTATAGTTAGTGCTGGATCAGGTGACCTTAAACCCTCCCTTAGTTACGCTGCAACACTCCTAGGCTCTTGAGGGGTTCCCATGATGCACTATTTCTTTTTCATTCACCTCTTGTAACTCTGTTTATACCCCACTCTGCATTTAATCATGAGTTATTATTAATCTCTGCAGATGGCTGCCCCTCCCTGAGCCTGGTTCTGCTGGAGGTTTCTTCCTGTTAACAGGGAGTTTTTCCTTCCCACTATCGGCAAGTGCTTACTCATAGGGGGTCGTTTTCATTCTTGTGTTTTCTGTGTAATTATTGTAGGGTCTTTACCTTACAATATAAAGCACATTGAGGGGACTGTTTGTTGTAACTTGGTGCTAAATAAATTGAATTGAATTGAATTGAGTTGGGAAGAGCATATACGAGAATGACTTTGTCTGATAACACTCCATTAGAACATTCAGAGCTATTTACAGATTATGAGCACTGTCATCCTACACACACACACACACACACACACACACACACACAGATGTTCTAGGTCTCAGGGCAGAAACATTAACACACATATGGAGGGAAGAGAGAAAAATTGGTTTCACTGTTATTGTCTTTTTCTACCCATTACGGACTTATTTCTTGTTCCCTCTCTCTATCACTTGTTCTTTAGAAGAACATCCAAGTGTTCACTGTGGAGGCCCCCCTGTGGTGTTGCAATAGCATGTTAAACAGCACCATCCTCTGAGGATTCTCACTCACATATGGTTACCACAGTTTATATGCTTCCTGAGAGCAAATGCCAAACTGACACAAACCCTTTTCTTTACCTGCTGATCCCAAGACAGTAGTCAACAGGAGTTAAACATACTGTATATTTTCAAGGACACTGCCTGTGATAACTTTAGTGACTTCAGTAATCATCACCGAAAACCAAACAGCCAAAGTGTGTAAAAGTCCTGAAATATAAAATAAGGACAATAAATCCTTTTATATGCAGCTCGTTGCTTAGTGCAGCCTTGGCACAAGATATAAAACTGCACACTATCCAAAACATCTGACACATCCACAAATCAGTGGTTTTTACTAGACCCGGGCTAAGATAAAGTTTCACAGTATGATTATTACTTTATGTCTCTCATTGCTGAAATGTGCAGGCATGGCTCTGGAGTACTGAGAAACAAACTAGGGCAATTTGTAAAAACATCTGCCGAAAGATGTTGGAAAATGGTTCTGATTGAACGTGAACAATATTCATCCCAGTAGTCTGATCTATAATGTAGTATCTTTGAGCAGCTAAAGTAATATTAAACTGTGGCTGATTTAAAGTGCTTTAATAATTAATTGCGGATATCTATTCTGTGAGAGAAAGATGGAGATAGTAGGCGCTAAGGGGCTACGAACACCTCTACAACCCTGCTTCAATTTCTTTCAGTGCCCTATTTCAAAAAGGAGGAGACATGTAGTAAAGGTCTGCAATTTAACATTAAAGGAAATGTTACATTTATTCAACAGCAGCTCACAGCAGACTCAACAAATTTAGCTCATTGTGAAAATGAGAAGGCAAAAGGGATTTTGTGATTTGCCTAATGTTTGCAACGACACCTCAATCAAATAGCTGTGCAAACACCTGAAAAGCTTTGATCCATTCAAATCTGGCCAACAAGTTAAGCTTTTGTTAGCACATAAATTGAGCTGGTGTACCTTCAAAAGTATGCCTTTCTGTACAGTACTGCGTAAATTGTGTAAACAGTAGTATTTGTAGTGTCTTCTCTTTTGCACAAACCAGAAAATCGCAGATGCCTGACATCACCCAAAAGATTCTAAGCAGATGTTTTCAAGAGTTTATTTGCAAGTAGCATATGATGCTGCTTAAATCTAATGGGAGCAAAAAGTATAAATTTAAGAGCTGTTGAGAAGCCTGGGTCAAAATTATGAGCGTGGAACATTTTACATCCACGAGTTTGATAAGCTGTCAAAGCAGTCAAGCCCTTATGATACAATTACTAACATTCAAAACAAAACATACAAAAGAACCGGAAAGTAGCAAAAAAAAAAAGGGGCAATGACTTGGCTTTGGGATTTGTTAAGGTAATTTATTACACACTTGTAGACTTCACAGCTCAGCACCACTTTTGACACTGAATCCAGGGAGGTCACAGTTTCTTCCTCTATTAAGGACAAAACTACTTTTTTAAACTGTTGAATATTAACTGGAAAAAAGATATTTAGAGCGGAGAAATCTGAACACACTCCTATCTTTCCTACACTACTACTTTTGAGGCTGCGACTCATTTAAGGATTATAGGATCCAGTAGATATTAAAGAGTCGATTTTTATGCATTTACAATGGAAGAGCACTAGCACTATGAATGAAAACAGCAGCCCCCTGATTACACTCGTGCACATATTCAAATATAAAAGTGGACAACAAGTGCAATGCCTAAACATAAAGCAGATGCACAGCTGTAAAACCAATTAAGAAAAGGGGTATTTTACAGTGGGTCTACATTCCACACAATCTGCAGGAGGTGAGCTGTTAATAATAAAGAATAGTAGAAGTTTTACTATCCTCTACTATTAACTAGTCTTTTGCACATTATCTATTTTTCCTCTCAACGTGTGTGTATCATGGCAAAGTGTGTAATAGACCTGCTGGTCAACCGTATGGATATTGCACTTTTACTGTCCTCGGTGTGAAATGAGCATGCATGCTTAAGTTGCAGTAACAGCAGGGAGCGATGATTTATTTAAAGCCAACAAGTCTGTGCCATCTTTGTCTTGATTCGTAGCCATTTCGATGATACTACATTACGATGATGACCTAAGAAAAAGAAAAGACAAGACAGCCCTCTATCCTGTTGGCTTTAATTAAATTATTGCCCCCTGCTGGTACTGTAACTTAAACGTGCAACTTAAGCATCCGTGTCCATTTCACGCCTAGGACAGGCAAAGTGTGGCATCCACACAGGGGGCCAGGAGATCTACTACACGCTTTCCCGTGATATTGAGTTATACAGCTTGCAATGAGCTACCCACACACACAGACTTTAGCCTAACGCACTGGCCAGCTTGTGTTTTTATGTAGTATTTGAACATTCATGCATTAAACTATTAAGGATCAGTGTAGTAAATATACCAAAATCTGTGTATGTATAGGAATATGTTTGTGTCTTCATTTGATGTGTAGACTTCTCATAAACGTCCCCAGATTGTATCTCAACAAAAACAAAATCTACACACGCAATATGCACACAGTCTGCACATTTTATAGTTATTTTCTGTGTGTGTATGCATACATCTTATTATTGTAGAAATACCACAGGGAACTGTTGACCCCAGGCAAGGCACTTAACTAAGCCAGTGAAGCAATAAATCTTTATGGTCACTTTACACTTTACACAGCAGCAACTGCTATCAGCAGCGATGCACAAAGTCATTTGGAAGTCTGTCAAGTGACTATTCGTAGTTACAATGAGACAGTGCCACAACAGGTAATTAAGACTGTAGGCTTGCAGACATACAATTATAGTTAAAGTTAAAAAGCATCAGCATTTCATAGCTAAAAACCTGTCAGTGCAGCATGTGTATTTTTATTCAGCATGGATCTACCCATAACTCAAATGTGTTGAGTGTTGTTTATTGTATTAATAACAGTTTACTCTAAATGTGGAAAGCTAATGAAGGATCACAATGGAAAATATTTCACATCAAGATATTGTGCTCCCCAAGATCTCCTAATCAGCTCCACAACACTCAGTAAATCATCCTGGCTCCCACTTCTTGTTCATTAAAACACAACTATGTCATAGAATATATCAGAGCATCTTGGAGATTGCCCATGAGTAGAGATCTTACAGTCACTGATCCATCTTAATTAAACAGTTCATAAATAAACTGGATCTCCATATGTCAAGCTGGAGGACTGATTTCATGTTCTAGCCATCAAAGCTAACACACAGAAGGGATGTTGGCGACTTCTTCACTTATGCCAATTTATACAAGACAAGCTAAAGTAGCTCGGGGGGAGCTTCAGTGTTTTACCAGCTCTTAGATGAAACCCCAAAGGAGAACCTCTACGGGCGCCATGGCAGCTCAGCTAATAGGCGAGCGACTGTGCATGGCACATGGTAGTGCATGACGCCCGGGTTCGTGTCCCGTGTTGTGGCCATTAGACCGGTCTCCCCCTGACTCTGTTGACTGTAACCTATCAACTAAAGCTGCAGAAGGCCGAAAAAAAATGGCGGTGGAGCCTCACTTTTCTGTTTGTCCCTCTTTTATTTGTATTTTTCCCAATTACCAAATATTTGGGGTGCTGGCCTGGAGGAGTCATGCTTGCTTCATCTTATAAAAACCAATATATTCTCAATTTAACCTCTATTTTATTTTCATTTAGGATGTCAAAAGTCATCACTAGCTCCCCATGGAAATCAAGAGTTGTCTCAAAGCAACTATATATCCTTCCTCTCTTCTTCCCAATCCCCCAACTGCCAGAACTGGAGATGTACCTTACACCGCTCCACTAGTCCATCCATCCAATTTCAACAGTCAACGTCATAGAATGAATGCCTCTGATTGCCACTCACAGGCTCTACACATTAGAGAAGCTGAAAGTGGGGTGTGGACCACAAAATGCATGCTGCCCTGAACATTTTCTTTTTTTTATCACAGGATTGAAGCTATAATTACAATGTCAGATATGATGGAGAAATAAGAAGCCAGACAGCACTGAAAGGAAGGAAGGAAGCCAGCCCTTAAGTGGAAGATTTCCACATAGAAACACAGCAGATTTATTAAGCACAAAACCCCACCCTAACACCACAGTACACATTACTCAAAGCTACTAGCATAATTTCAGACCCTCATTCCTCTTTTTGCTTTTGTTTTTCTTAGTGACATACTCAAATCCAACCTCAATTTATTTAAACGTAAAGTAAAAATAATAACCTCCAGTGTATTAGCCACACATAAGCATGAGGAGAAGCACCGTAAACTCAAACAAGGGAAAAAATAAATTAGAATCCTCTACCGGTAATAGACATCTTCGTCCTCGAACGAAGATATAAGCAGACAAACAGTCATTCTGTCTGTAATAGATATTTTCAGTACACTGTATCAAATGAGGATGGATGGTTTATGAAACTATTTTCCACAAAGGATTTTGATATCAGTCCCACTTCCGTTGCAAAGCGATCCCACATTAGTGACACACAGTAAAAACAAGAAAATCTCCTGGACCTTTGAGCTATTAAAGCTCAAGTCAGAGGCAAAGTGATCTACAGGGACATTAGTGCAAAATAACACCTTGCCTTGAGCCTTTGTTGATGTTTAATGTTTCATTTTGACAATCTTCTCCCTTCAGGCTCCGTTTAGAAGCTCAATCCTGTTTCTCTCCACTAACAGCCCCACACTGTGTTCTGTAGATTTGTGTTAGGGAAAGAAAAAAAAACAATTATAATGATTTTTCCTGAATATGTAGCTGCCCGTGAGTTTCTGTCAGAGCGACTTCCTGTCTTGTGTCAGGGGGTGGGTCTCAGCAGGTAACTACAACAACAACCCATAATGGAAAATTAATGTCTTCCAACTGAGACGACACACTAACTTCACTGACTGGGTCGGGTAAACACCATTAGACCATCAAATCTGTAGTTCTCCAAGAAGTTCAGTCATTTGTGAGCGCTGAGTAATTATAGCAAAATTCATGGAAATTTCTGTAACAAATGTATTCATTATTCATGTGCCTATTTTGTAAGACCAGAATCCTCTTTGTGAGAAATGATCAGCAGCTCGATTGAACTGAGATTGGAAAGTCCCAAATGGTGTATGCTCCCTACTCACTACAGGATAATGATGTGTTTCTTTGCAGCACAATGGTGAATAAAAATGAACTTAAACAGTTTTTTTTCAGCAAGTTGAATTATACAAAGTGTGTTAAATAGTTTATTCTAATAATCAGTCTGAATCTCTGAATTGTTCTTAAAGCCATATAACAGTCTCCAACTGATTTCCTTTAATGATTAAAAAAAATACACCTTCACACTCACTACTGTCCTAAAATTAAAGAATAAAAATCATCCTCAAGAGAAACCTTGACCAGGAACTTAAGGGAGATGTCAAATACAAGAAAGAAAATATCTGAAAAATGTCATAAGACTTGTAGTCTCTATATAAAGGAAGTAAAAAAAAAAAAAGCACAGAACAATGTTCAGTCTTCGTCTTTCCATATTGTGAATGTAATGTTATGCCTAAATGAAGGTACCAACAAATCCCAAGTTGCTTTTTCATTGAGATACAACAGTATTGTGTTTGGTTTCAGCAGCTGAGCAAAAAGCCCTGCTGCTTGCTTTCATGTTGCCAAAGTCTAATTAGGCAAACTGAACAAATAACAGTAAGACAGAAGTCCTCTGCATATTCAAACAAAAGGGCTCCTGAGTTTGAGCAAACCAGAAGGAGCTGAAGGGAGGGAGAGCGAAGAGAGTGAGCTGATCACAAGAAAATTAAATGGCATTGAACCTTGTAAACAAATACTTCAACAATGTTAAACACAATGTAGGAGATGTCTGGTGCCGCTGTGGTGTGAAATAGCCTTGCTCTGTTTGAAATGGGGTTTCACGTGTGATGGACACAAAACTTGATAAATAAATAAATGAATGAATAAATGAAAATAAATAAATAAATAAACACTAAAAGGAAACAAAAAGCCTCACATGGGTCTCTGATCAGTAAATTTGTATGTGAACACAAAGGGTTGTAATAGAAAAGGTTTCACATAAATGTGACCAGTGGAGCACAATGAGATTTTATACTAAGAACTTAAGCAGAATCCATATTTCCGCTCATCTGGCCTGCCTACTTAAAAAATCCAGTATTGCCTTTATTAATAATTTGTCCTTTACTGATATGTTCCACCTTGAGCTGTCAGCTACTGTATATATTGAGGTACTGTAGTCTTGCCCAGAATGTGGAGGGGAAAGGGGAAAAAAAGACACCAATCAATTGCTTCACCCTCAACAACATAGATAGTTTTTTCTTCCCAAGTTTGGTTCTCTTCAAAGTCATTCATGACTTTTTAGGCCTTGTGTGGACAAATGCATGAGGTAGCAAGCTGACCCTTGCTGGCATAGCAAAAGATTAGCATCTTGGCATGATGATGGTCATACTAGTGTTTTCTCATTCTGCTTCACACACTTCTGCTTCCTTTCTAACAAAAGATAATGTAATTATATTAAGGGTGCCGTAAAATCTACAGTGCTATTCACAAAATATATCCGCCTCTATCTAAGTAACACTCAGGCACTGCAGGTATAGGACAATGCAATAAACTGTACTGCAGCACTTTGGTAGTCAAATCATATTTGCATAGTGAAGAATTCCATATCATATTGCAAGGACTGTATTATGCCTGTAAAGGCGCCAGTGTCCATAATAATTAAAGCTACAAGCAGCAATGAAAGGGCCCTCGCATCTGGGCGCACATTGAGGCACGCCACGGTCAAGGTGTGCAATGGTCGAGTCCCTCTACGGTTTATGCGTGCTCACATTGTCATGTCACGTGTCACACAGTCACATGGTTGTTTTATGCCCAGAAGGCTGTTCCCGCGCTGTTTCGATCAGCTACTCAATGTCTCCTATGCCCACTAGGTGGCATTGTTGAGTGTCTACTAATTACATATCACACTGCCGTATATAATGTGTGGACCCACCAATGAAAATTTCATGCTCATGGGATTATGATTATCAATGCACTGCTGATTTCCTGTTGCCATGTGGCACTATGAGTGTGACCCAATATTGGCACATAGATATGCTCAAACTCAGACTCTCATCAAGTATGCGAAGTTGGAGACAGATTAGACATTGTATATTTAAGATGTGACAATTTTGCTGTATGCTGCTGTATGCTGCTACAGACATGCCCTTGAACAAAAAACATAAACGCTTCACAATTTAACATCGCCAAGGTCTTTAGATTGCACTCACCAAAGATCATGTTGATCTTATAAAATCTGTAAAAGAAATTCATTGAAGTACAAAGACTGAAAATGGCAAAAAACAAAATAATAATAAATAAATAAATAAAATGCCCCCATTACACCTTAAATTCAAAATGGCTAACTTCCTGCTGGGTTTCAGGTATGGTTTCAAAATACTTTTTTTTTTTTTTTACATATCTTAGAGTGTTACATGAGGCTGCAAAATTTCAGATACAAACATAGCCCTGGTGCTGATTTTATAACATTTTCTTACAAGGATCTGTGGCACCATTTTGCCATTTTCAATAATCAAATCAATAAAACATGAAACCCTTCATTAGAATGGAGGTGTGTGTGCCAGATTTCATGACTTTTTAAACTTGCCAAGCCCCTCAACAAGCACTTCCTGTTTCACTGCAAATCGCTATGGCACCAGGGTGCGCTGTTAAATGGAAACTCACAAATTTCACACTGGAGCATCATCAAGGTCTGAAGTTTATGCACACTACTTTGGATCAGTCAACCTACATAACTATGAATGTGTTTAGGGTGAAGGTTGGTGCAGATTGGACAACGAGTCTTTGAGTTACACCAGTTTTATGCTTCATGGTGCCAGGATCACGACCTCTGAAGAAAGCTCCCAGTTTTCACAATAATGTAACACCAACTCAGTTTTACCAACCAAATTTTAGATGGTGCTGCTCAACCAACTGTACGTGACATTTCCTGTTCCCACTAGGTGCCAATGTGACTATCCTTAAATATTGCCATACCATTGCCTTCAGTGGCAGACCCTTATCCCAATGGAGAAGATTGGGCCAGATTGGATAATGTATATGGGAATGAGGGCCAATTCAAATTTCATGATTGAAATTTGCCATGGTGCCACAGCCCTGCCCTTAAACACAGGGGTGGGGCTCATCTTTTACAACTTTCATGAGTTTTTGAGCATGTTCAGGCCCTCAAAAAGGTGATTCATTTGTCGGAATAATAAAATATGGTGCGGCTGCCTTTGCAGTTTTAGTGCTTGGGTTCTACTATCTACTAAACCAAGAGGGGAAAGCTAAAAAAAAAAAGAAAGTAACAAACTAACTGTACATTATATTTACAGTCAAAGTCAAGAATTATAGACTAAGCTATTAATTTTTTTAAAAGTTATATTACATAATTAAAAAAACAATGCTGATCACATCTGCACATTCTTGATATAAGCAAGAATGTATAAACAAAGCAAAAGCAGTTTTAAAAATTTGGAATCTTAAATTTTGCTGAGGTTTTGTGACAGTTTTATCACTGTCTCAACAAGTTTTCACCTAGCATGATTTTCCCACAGTCATAAAGATGTTTCTACATATGCTAAGCATTTGATGGATGCTACATATGCTATGGTCAAAGTCATCCAAACAGTTGACATGAGATCAGTTGACTATGGAGCCCAGGTCATCAGATGAACCATCTTTCTTGGTGCTTCTTGGCCCCCATGTAGCTTAGGTGTATATTTTGGAATCCTTTTCTTGTCGAAAAACAAATAATAATAATAATAAAAATATAATGTTGTGAATAAGTAATAGGCCCCTTCCTGATTTCTTTGTTTTTTTTGCACATTTGTCACACTTAAATGTTTCAGATCATCAAATGCATTTTAATGTTAGGCAAAGATAACCCAAGTAAATACAAAATGCAGTTTTTAAAAGATGATTTCATTTAGTAAGGGGGGGAAAAAGCTATCAAATTTTAGCTGGCCCTGTGGGGAAAAAAAAAAAATTAACTCCTAAACCTAATAATTGCTTGTGCCACCCTGAGCAGCAACAACTGCAATCAAGTGTCTGTGATAACTGGTAATGAGTCATAGTACCATCGGTTATGGCAAGTCATCCAGATCCCGAAGCAGCAAATAAGTTCTAGATCATCACGCTACCACCACCATATCTGACTGTTGGCGTGATGTGCTTTTTTATGAAATGTTGTGTTCATTTATTTTGGTCACATAGGGCCATGTAGGTTTGGATAGCTGTTTTCCTTAATAAATGAAATCTTCATTTAAAAACTGCATTTTGCATTTTCCTGGGTTATTGTTGTCTAATATTAGAATGTGTTTAATGATCTGAAACATGTGTGAGAAATATGAAAAAAAAACCAAACAAAAACTAATAAATCAGAAAAAGGGGTCACTACTGTTTCATGGCACTGGAAATGCATCCCATAATATAAATTTACTGAACTGTTGGCTTTTATCAGTGAAATAATAAATGACAACAAGCTCAGGACAGCCACAATGAAATCATTTTTAAAAAATGTGCTCCTTCATTCATCAAATGTTTTGCTCTTGTCTTGTTTCAGCTCCAAGTGAGAATCATTAGGCTGCTTCAAACTGTTATCATTTACAGTTGTGGTAGTTTCTGCTTTTTCCTCCTCACACACGCACAGACACATTTCATTTGGAGTTGATAAGAGACAGCTGGAGTGAAATCATTTTTAACTGTGGCGCAACAACATCTCATGTTACCATGTGCATAATAAAAACTTTCCAACAACACCACACCAGCATCCTTCTAGCGTCTACTTTATACGCCTCTGACCAAACAAAATCAGTGAAAGTTAACCAGCGAGCGAGTGAGGGTCATGCCACCAACAAATTGGACACTTTATGCCTTTTTTATCAAATATAAATCAAGCCCATTTATAGTTTCACAGGCAGCTAGATATCTAAACTAAAACAAGAATATTAAATAATAAATCATGTTAATTACAAGTGAAATAGAAATGAAGCAGTAACTAGCCCCAGCTAGCTTTTTAGAGACCTCAGGTGCAAGAGATCCGAGATGCATGTGTGTAAAATGTGCTTTTGCCAATGCCCTTAGGAATCTGAGTAAATATTGTCATCACTGCTCCTGCCAAAACCACCACCACGACCACCATCATTTTGGCTGGCACTCAAAAAGTGTAGGATTGCTTAATCAGATAGGGCTGTTATGCTAGGCTCCACTGATCCCATCTGTCACGACTTCATCCTTGGATCCACTGTGCTGTTTCAAGCCCCACAACAGCTCTTTAAGAAAACCACTCAATCTGTTCTCTGAGCTATTTTTGCATCCTTTACATTTTTTAAGCAGAATGTGGAAATGGAAGCGTTGAGCAAAGGTTTCGTAACACAAAGCAGTATTTTCACTTATATTTGGAAAGTGGGCAGCCTGACCTCCCTGATTTGCGATCCCACCCTCCTCTGTCCTACATCCGAAACCTCCACCTCCACAGATGGATCTGGCAGTAGATCAGTCGGGTTTGGTGTTGCCTGAGTCACCATTTATTTGGCACTCACGAGCCCTTATCCTCGTGATGCCAACTGCTCCTAACAGTGTGTCAGTGGCTCAATACAAGTCTATGCTTGATCCACTCATCCCCAGTGGGCCAAAAGAAAGTGGATTAGTGGCACAGAAAGTAAATGAGAGAGAACGTGAGGGAGCAAAAATAGAACCTAAATTTGGTGCCATTGTCCCTTCCTGTATGGCATAGGGGTCACTGGTTTACAAGTTGAAGAAAGCAGATGTTACAATACAGGAGGAAGTTTTTCCCAATGGACTTTTAACTGCATATTAGGATTGCGCACACACACACACACACACACACACACACACACACACACACACACACACACCATCACCACCACCAGAAAGAGTTTGTTGTCTCAGAGGGCAACAATATGCTATAAGGGTACCAAAATGTCGCACCTTTCTATATATACTCATATAGTAGATTTAGGAGAAGAATGGCTATTTATTCAAAGCTTGTAGTCAAGACCACCTAACCCGAGACCAAGTTAGGACCAAGACCAGAGTGTATCAAGATCGAGACAAGACCAAGTTGAGACCAAGACCGAGTCAAGAACGAGACCAGTGCCCCACGCTACATGACACAATAAAATGTGAAACATGATAAAAGTCGCTTCTCAAATTGATCTGAAAGACACACATTCCCATAAAAACACCTAGATATTAAACACTCAGAGCTGAAATAAATTTAACCATCTTTATTTAATGTTTCTATTATATTTAATGACTTCCATCATTTATCACAGAATGTAAAACAATTATTCACAGTTCATCACAAAAGTCTTTACTTTTCGCCACCTTTCATAAACAATACATAAAGTTATGTTGTTTTTAAACCAACAGCAATCTTTGTGAAAATGGGTGCTATTTCAAAACCACACAGCTAAATGTGTAAAACTGAAAAAAAATGGCAAACAATCGACAGTAAGGACTAAAGCCACATGTTTCTCTCTTACACAGATTACAGCTGCAATATGTAACTTTGATAAAAATCAGTTTTTTACATATTTGTTAAAACTGTCACCATGTGGCAACAGTATGAAACAGATAATCTGTGAAAAAAAATCCAGCTCCTCCACCTCCTGAGCTACTATTGCCATCTTCAGAAATGCACCGCTTCCTATCAAAAACAACCAATCAGAGCCAGGAGGAGGGTCTTAGCACTGTCAATCACTCCTCATGTACACGCTGCTCAGTGTACTAATGGCGGAGAAACAACTTACTGTTCCAGGAAAACTGTTTATCTGCCATCATCGGTGGCCATGCTAATTAGCCTGAGCATTCATGACAGGCTCTACTGCCAGGGAGAAGCTGTAGCGTAGCAGAGCGCAAGGGGGGAGACCTAACTGTCCAATTACATAAAAAGTTCTCGTGCTCATTTCCTGTAAGTTAGTACAAGTTCATGTTAGTGTTTGTTTGACTACTTATATATCCCATGTCTCAGTGCTCTCATAATGTTAACTCAGAAATTCTCCCCATGACCCCAGTCCCTGCTCCAACACAACGGATTCGAAGGATCAAATGTGTATTAAATGGCGCAGTTGCCTGATAACAATATAAGGAGCAATGAAGGACCTAAAAACCTAACCCAACCAGATGCAGAGTTTAAAAACACTACTTTATGGTCCTAAACAAAGTGGTCTAACTGCATAATGTTGTCTGAGGCAACAAACCAAAACAAAAGGTTATTATAGTAAATAAATTAAATCAAAATCTGTCTTTAAACAACCTAATACACTCCCTTACATAGTCACACACTTATTTTTAATATAGTGATTTTAATTTAAGCATGTATGAGAATGATGTTAGTGTTAACCGTAGCTGGTACTGTATCCCATGCAGATTTGGCTCCACTCCCAGGTCAAAGGTCAAACCTTCTATTTTACTGAACAATGACAGGTCTTGTGTTATTACATTTTATAAAATGAATAAGTAACATTTTTAAGGGACAGTGTAATAACAAAAAATGTAGTTTGCTGCTTCAGGTCTAACCATGCCATAGAGGGTTAATCTGGTTTAAAAATACATGTTCTGAGCATTTCCTAAAAACAACAATTACAGTTAGTTTGCTTTCTCCTAATGTTTAGTAGTTAACATAACTTTATTTGAAGATAAAAAGTCAGTGCAGCAACTGTGAGTCAACCTTGCAATCTGAAAGAGAAATGTAAAACGGTGCCGTACTGTACGTAGATTAAAAAAAAGAACGCCATATAAGGTCTAGTCTTTGACATGGAGCTGCAGTGCAGTGTAAAAACACCAAAGCTGGTCTGGTTAGCACTAAAGATATTGTGAAAATCAGAAAAAACAAGCTTCCCGAGGATTACTTCTAATCCAGGCATTCTCTGTGAATGCTAATGTGCCAGCTTGAGGCACAAAGAACTAGAATCCCCTGCGGGCTAGCACTGCTTCCTTTTCCTTATTAGAACTCTTCGTGGCAGTATGAAAAAGTGATGTAGGAGCGCCACAAGTAATAACATTAGCATTTCTTAAATAATCAGGGCAGTGCTGTGGTAAAACAGGCTAAAGGCCACTGAAGAGTACCCGACATTTGGTCATCAGAGGTCAGCCCGGCACGACTTGCTTGTTCATCTCATCTCTCAAAAGCTTAAAACACACTCGCTGATAATCACAATATGAACACTCACAAAATGCAAAACACTTGCTCTCAGACTATCCGCTGTCAAGTATGACAAACTGGCCACAAAGTCACAAAACTGCTAAATCCAATTACCTTTATCTGACCAGAGTTGAAGAGAAAACTGAAAAAAGCAAGCAGTTCCCTCAATGAAACACTCTTTTTGCCATGAAGTTCTCTCTGGTGAGCCTCTGTAGAAAAGCCTTGGGCATGAGGGCGTGACCTATGTACTGTACAAGTAAGTGGTATCTGCTGAATTTTCTCATTAGACTGAAAAATATATACATATATATGTATGTGTGTGTTTAAAATTTGATGTACAATATGAATTTTAATATAGACCACAAAGGAAAAAGTGTCTTAGAAATAACCCATATTACAGTCATTGAGAATAATCAATTTTCATATAAGCCCTTATAATTAAAACTAATTGCTCAGTTAAAGAAGGCACCTGAAACGGGGATAAAGATTGATACCAGCTGTAGTGGAATGGATCTGCTTTGGGAAAAGAGTCAGGCAGCCAAATCAATAACTGTTTGAGTATTTCATCAGTGTGAGTAACAAAAGCATATAATTAGAGCTGCCTCAGAAATACCAAAATCAATCAAGGGGTGTTTTTTTTTCTTTTTTTTTGTTGCATGGGCTTATGACTGACAATTCAACCCTTTTCTCTGTTGTTTCTAGTTAACAAGGTGGTAGTGGTGCCTTCTGTGCATTCAAATTCCCCTACATACTGCATCCATGCAAAGACTGTGGCTTGTCTGCATTCACCTCCCATACTGTGTCCGCTCCCTTTTTGCACCTCAAGTATCTCTCAGCACCTCTACGTTTACTGAAAGCGCAGAACCTCAGGCAAGAGGTGAAGAGTGATCAGTGTCATCTTCACTTCATTGCTATGATCAACGGTGCCTCTTGGGGCTCCAACCAACAAATCTGGGTACTCGGCACTTCAGAACAGGCGCCATCTGCCGCTACCATCCCCGGGGCAGGGCGGCAAGCAGCAGTTCAATGTTGCTGCTGTAGAATATGACTACATGTTTGTGAGCATATCAGCTTGAGTTACTAGGTATGGTTTTACATGTTAATGAGCATCTGCGGCTTGCGAGAAGCACACATGTAAAATGCTTTTATGTTTTCACACAGTACTGGAGCAGTGCATTGCAGCAGGTTTGCGTATGTGTGTATGTACAGTGTATCAGAAAAGTGAGTACACCCCTCACATTTCTGCAGATATTTAAGTACATCTTTTCATGGGACAACACTGACAAAATGACACTTTGACACAATGAAAAGTAGTCTGTGTGCAGCTTATATAACAGTGTAAATTTATTCTTCCCTCAAAATAACTCAATATACAGCCATTAATGTCTAAACCAGCGGCATTTTGTCAGTATTGTCCCATGAAAAGATATACTTAAATATCTGCAGAAATGTGAGGGGTGTACGCACTTTTGTGATACACTGTATATTTGCATTGCACCTTCAGCACATGCACTACAGTTTATTCTGTGATTTAACATGATAGTAAACTTAGGCCATGAAGAAGGAACTAACAAAGAACTCCATGCAGCTCTTACAATGAGAGTATTTGCATGTGTGTTAAAGATAGAACCAGCATTAAACCAGTACTAAATGAAGACCTTTTTTTAAACAGATCTACTTATACTTTACACAAAGGAGACTACCATCAGCATATCAACCAGAGACCAGTCAATCTTAATAAGCTTTAGCAATGAGACACAAAGTAACGGAGAGAAACTCATTCACTCCATAAGAGTGAAAGATCCTGTTGACTGACAACACAGTGAAAAATATACAAGGTGTGTCCTGTGGAACCAACCATTTCCAGAGTGGGAAATGTCCTCTAGCAACCAACAGTCAACAACAAAGTAATGGGTGTCGAGCAGTTGAGGCTTTAGTGTCTCAACATGGAAAAACATTGGGTGCAACTTAATTTAAACTTTGCTAATTGTATAAGCACTGACAACAATTTCAGAAAGCTTGCTCACTGGTCCACAAGGTGTGCATTTCTATATACAGTATGCATTGCACAAATTTCAAAGACATTTACAGAATGATACCAAGACTCACTTCAGATTCTGGTCATGGAGGTCTCTGTGTCCTTTCTTTTAATAAGGAACGGACAATATGCATGCGTGTTTGGGAATGTGTGCATGTGTGTGGCTTCCTCTTCTTATCTCTTTCTACCAGGCCACTCTGCCGACATGCACTCCAAAGAGCCCCTAGTTGTCATTCATGGCGACAAGCAGCCTGGAAAAATGTCACCATAAGGGGAAGGTGAGAGACAAAGCGCGAGAAATACACACAGAGAAAGCAGCAAGTGGTGAGGGTTTGAAGCCCAACAAACAGCCATGCTACCTTGGTGGGGTTCCATTATCTTTTCTGTTATACCTCATCCTAACTGCAGTACCACTTGCATACACACATATGCAGTGATTTAGGGTGATCTGGCATGTGAAACAGCCCTTGCACAGGAACACGCTTTCTAGATACAGTGTTGCAACAACCAATTCAATTCAATTCAATTCAGTTTTATTTATATAAAACCAAATCACAACAATAATCACCTCAAGGTGCTTTGTATTGTAAGATAAAGACCCTACAACAATACAGAGAAAACCAAACAATGAGATGATCCCCAACGAGCAAGCACTTGGCAACAGTGGGGAAGAAAAAACTCCCCTTTACCAGGAAGAAACCTAACGTAGAACCCGACTCAGGGAGGGACAACCACCTGCCGTAACTGGTTGGGGGGTGAGGGGACGGAGACAGGACAAAAGACACCATGTGGAAGAGAGCCACAGATTAATAATAATGATTAAATGCAAAGTGGTGTATAAACACACAGAGTGAAAAGAGTTCAGTGAAGAAGAAACACTCACAAGATCATGGGAAACCCCCAGCAACCTAGGCCTATTGCAGCATAACTAAGAGAGGACTACCTAACTATAAGCTTTATCAAATAGTTGAGCCTAGAAGTAATAAATGCAAGAATACATTTTTCAGCACAGGATGTTTCTGATTTTATAGATAATGCACAAATGCAAGAAAGCAGTTCTACATATTTGCTTAATATCCACATTCAAGGAAATATCCTGTTCCAAAATAATTCCAAGATTCCTCACAGTGTTGCTGGAGGCCAAGGTAATGCCATTCAGAGGACGTCCCTTAGTATCTGAATTTAGCATTTAAAATTAGAGGTCATCCAGATCTTTATGTCTTTAAGACATTCCTGTACTCTAACTAATTGGTGTGTGTCATTTGGCTTCATGGAAAGATAAAGTTGGGTATCATATGCATAGCAATGAAAATGTATGATATGTCTTCTAATAATATTAGCTAAGGGAAGAATGTATAATGTAATTAGAATTTTTCCTAGAACAGAACCCTGTGGAACTCCATAATTAACATTAGTGTGTGTGAAGAAGATAGGCTCCAGTTGCTTTGTAACCCATAGATTCTGCTTTCTCCAGATGCTGAATCGTAAATGACCAGAGTGTCATAGAGAGTATCCTTGCCACTCTTTCCACTCCTTGAACAAATTCAGTATCCTTGCATATGGAATTTGTGATGTGGATTCCAGTGAGTGGTCAAGACTACTAAGCGCACCATTAAGCTTCTAGAAGTAGATGACATTTATGACAACTGTGGATTGAAGGGGGGACTTAAAATCCAAAAAAGATGCCTCTAATTCCTCCACAGAGCTATTTTTTTTTTTACTGTTGTCCACAGGATGGAGATCTCAAAACCAATTTCTTAGATCTAGGATCACCAGGTTTAGAAACATCTTATGCATCAGTGTCTGAGCTACTCTCTGTTGTTAGTGGCATTGTGGGACAGTGATTAGAACTGTTGCCTCACAGCAAGAAGATCCTGGGTTCAAATCCACTAGCTGTTCTGTGTAGAGTTTACATGCTCTTTCCGTGCCTGTGTGAATTCCCTCCAGGTGCTGCAACTTCCTCCCACAGTCCAAAACATGCTTGTTAGGTCATTTGACGATTCTAAATTGGCTGCACAGTAGGTGTGAATGTGAACATGAATGGTTACCTGTCTCTCTGTACTAGCTGTGGGACTGGCGACCTGTCCAGAGTGTATACTGCCCTATGAGAGCTGAACTAAACAAGTATTACACATTCCTACTCGTTTATACCACAGATGGATAATGCTCATGCATTTACAACAAGTTCACTGCAATGTAAAAGCAGGTGTCTGCAAAGTTAACCACAGTGCACAGTACACATCGATGTAGAGTCTACAGAAACTGCCCTAAGATTATTAAAAAAATAATTTCTTTTTTTTTTTTTTAAAAAAGGCTATCAGACACTTTATCACCCTCTGCTGAGCATCACCCACAGGCTGATGCTTACTCAGCCTGCTCAGACTTAAACTGGAATCTAGTATATGTGGCTCGTTCCACATGCCCGTCTTGCCTCTTTGTCTTTCTGTGAGACGAATACATAAGTAGTATAGCATACCATATTGTTATTTACCACGTGTTTATCTACAAGATTCAAGCCAAATGGTATTTGTGTGATTACCATCTTGTGGCAGCTGACAGCTCGTTTTGTGACAACACACAATGATGTGTGGACAGCATCATAAATAATGAGTGCCATCCATTCTAACTGTCAGGACAAGCAGTCTCTCATAACAGGCCGAGGAAGGCACAGAGAACACAAACATATGCTCGCACACATTGGCAGTGATTTATAACCCTTTTACATTCCATGTGCAGGTATACAGGCAAAGACCAATAGAAACCCAAACACACACAAACGCAGAAAACATGAGCACACGCGCACACACACACACACACACACACACACACACACACACATACATACACACACATTTCTATAGTACAGAACACATTAATAATGCACAAATATTGAAAACCAAACAGGCAAAAAATGTTTTTACACATCTGCTTAAGGCTTTAAGGCATATTACATGTTGTTTTAAAAGGTTTTATCTTTTTAGCATATCATACAGCTGTCATTTCATTACACATTTTGATTAAGAAATACTCAGTAACATTTAAAACAAAAAAAGATCTTTCAAAAATTCACACGTGCGTTTTGCAGCAACCCTCTTCAGAATATTTTAAGTAGGGCTGGAAGGGCTAGAGTAAAATAATTGCTATGGTTGGTTTTGGAAGCACTAAAAAGACTGAAATGCTTGTATCATCCATTATTTGTGAATTTATATTTTGAACACATTTCATTTGTGTTATCATGCCTCCTTGAAAGCCCCTTGTCTCCCTTCAGCTGCTGGAATAGATTGAAACATCCCATGTTTGTCACTGATTTCACTTGACGGACAGTTCCATTAGAATTCCTCGTAATCCCCGATGTATGTCTGTGCATGTGCGAGAGTAACCTACCATCTGTTTACACAAGCAGTTGCTAATAAGGAGTTTTACTCACATAGTTCAGCTATGTGAGTACCACTTTCCTGCAAAATGCACATCATGGCAGATATTGCGCAGTGGGATTTCAAGATACCCATCATCACTATCACTAGGCATTATTTACTAAGCAACAACAACACACTTCAGCTGATTGTCATTATCTAGCTAGTTGCCTCAAACACTGTTCTACTTGTGAGCATGTACGTGCAATGACAAACTAACCGCTGCGAGCACATGCTTATAGGACACAGTGTAGTAAGCATTTCAGTTTCCAACACTGGGTTCTTTATCTCGCATATTCAGTGCTTTCATGCAGATTAAAATTCCACAAACTGCAGCAATTATTGCTTGTATTTTTATAATTGTATTTTGGGGGTTTGAGTTAATTGAGGAATGCCTTTGATTTAAAATTAAATGAACAACTTAACTTTTCTTGGCACAATAAAAAGAGCAGAAAAAGCACCAAGATAATGGTTTTAATCCAAATGATAGGCTTGGGAGATATCACCGTTTTCATGAGTATAATAGTATTTAGAAATTCCAACATGCTTTCCCTCTTATGTCTAAGTGAAAAAGAGGCTTCATCAGCATGATGTTCTACATGAGTGCCACAGAGTGCATCCGTACATAATTTCTGTGTTGTATGGCAGCTGTAGAGAATGAGAAGTCCTTCAGTGCATGATCCAAACTGCACTGTGATATGATACGTGATACAACAAACAGTGACTGAAAAGGAGACAAAACATCCAAAAAGGCCTCTCATCCTCACAATTGATTATTTTCACTCTTACCCTCAGATGGGTGGTTCAGAATCTTAAAATCAGCACCATCAGATTTAGAAACAGCTGCTGCCCCAGTAACACCAGAAACCTTAATCCTCGTACTGTTTTGTTTTATGTGCTTAAAGAAATAAGTAATGACAATAAATTTAAAAAAAAGAATCAAATCATCTTGGGGACTTGTGATGGTCAGAGTGCCAACCAAGGCACATTTTTTTTAGCTTGTAATCCCATTAACCCATTGAATTTATATTATGCATGTGGGAAGCAGCTATACTGATTCATCATCATCTAAAAACAAGAGAAAATAGAAGGGGGATATTTCTGTGTATTGGTATGATTTTTTTTGTATTAAATGTTTATAGAAAGCTAGTTTAACTCTACTCAACTTTTTTAAACCAGATTATGTGTGGTTTGTGATGCTGTACTGGCCAACTTCTTCCCCTGCTCAAAGTAGAGAAAAAAACTCTTTGGTGTGTGTGTGTGTGTGTGTGTGTGTGGGAGAGGGAGAGAGAGAGGGAGAGAGAGAGAGAGAGTATACACTATATTGCTGAAAGTATTCACTCCTCAGCTTTCACACACATATTAACTTGAGTGACATCCCATTTTTTAATCCACAGGGTTTAATATGATGTCGGCCCACCCTTTGCAGCTATAACAGCTTCAGCTCTTCTGGGAAGGCTTTCCACAAGGTTTAGGAGTGTTTTTATGGAATTACTGAGCATTCTTTCGGAAGCACATCTGTGAGGTGAGACACTGATGTTGGATGAGAAGACCTGGCTCATAGTCTCCACTCTAATTCATTCCAAAGGTGTTAAGGTCAGAACTCTCTGCTGGCCAGTCAAGTTCTTCAAACCAAGCTCGCTCCATGTCTATGCCTTTATGGACTTTGCTCTGTGAACTGGTACCCATTCCATGAAGCTCCCTATGCACTGTTTTTGAGCTAATCTGAAGGCCACATGAAGTTTGGAGGTCTATAGTGATTGACTTTGCAGAAAGTTGGTAACCTTTGCGCCTCAGCATCCACTGACCACACTCTGTGACTCTACATGGCCTGCCACTTCATGGCTGAGTTGCTGTCATTTTCAATTTATTTTTGTATTTTTGTATTTTGTTATAATACCACTAACAGCTGACTGTGGAAAATTTAGAAGTGAGGAAATTTCAGGAGTAGACTCCTTGCACAGGTGGCATCCTATCACGGTACCATCCTAGACTTCACTGAGCTCCTGAGAGCTTTTACAAATGTTTGTAGAAGCAGTCTACAGATGAATTTAGAATGTATAAGTAGCCTATCTGACATGAATAAATGGATGATTAATCCTTAATATTTTAGTATTTTTTTTTATGTTTTACAACACTTGTGTTAATGGTTCATAGAAAGCATTCAGGTGTAGAAAAAAGTGCTTGTATGAATGGGTGAATGGGGCATGTTGTATAAAACACATTGAGTGCTCAAGTACAGTGGAGTAGAAAAGTAATATATATAAGAACCAGTCCATTTATTCTATGCACTGCAAGCACTTTATGTAACTCACATGCATGGCCAGTTTAGAGTCACCAGTCTTTGGACTGCAGGAAGAAGCTGAAGTCTGAAGTACCCAGAGACTTCCTGAAACACAGACAATTCTCAAGACAGTGTCAAGGCCTGACTTGTCTCCAGTGTCCCATAATTAATCTCCCATGGCAGGTACAGTTTCAAGATTTCCTAAAAACCACCATTTCCCATGATTTCACCCACACTGGTGGAACCAAAATTCATCTGAATAGATGCAGGTCAAATCTGATCCAGAACCAGCCTCAGCGTACCAAAAAAATGTAGCATCTTTACAGCAGAATACAATTTTAAACTTTTTATTTGTGTATATTTTAGGTCACTTTATATTCAGTCATTAATGCAAGGACAGAGACAGTGATTACTTCTCATATTTATTATCAGCTTAGAATAAAACCTATAGGTGACATCCTTCTAACACTGTAAGCTGCTTTACTGTTAACAGTCAGCTGTCCTGCACTGACACATTTAGATTACATTACTGTAGCATTCACTAAAACATATCTTTGTAAAGCTTTCAATCATAACACACTGGTCAGTGATCAATGATCATGTGCAGTGCAGCAGTTGATGGAACCAGAACGTCAGTGATGTAGCTGCCCATTTGGCTCGTGATCCATCACAAATTCACAGGTGATTGCCCATAAAATGGCAAATGTGACCCTGACCTTGACCTTGACCTTGAGCACAATTCGAATGATTAAAGTGTGATCACTATTGTAAGAGGCGAAACAATTCTTGTGAATTGTGGATAGACAGATGGACGGATGCCTCTCCATGGCATAAGCTCATCTGCCCTTCAGCTGAATGAGCTAAAAATGTCTGTCACAGTTGGCATCATGTCGGAGATGATGTGAATATTTGAGTGAATATGAGGCTGAAATGACTAAGATTCTAAAACTAGACTAAATGTATTATAAAGTGAGCTTTGAAATCCAGGCTGCAGACAGTCTGAATCTCTTCTGACAGCATCCCATGCTGTTCGTGTGGTGTTCACATGTTGAATCAGTCATTCAATGATGTCAAGTAACGTTTAATTTTTTTAAAATGTAAAATAGAGTCACCACTGAAAACCACCGAGCCTAATGGATCTGAATACTATCATAGGTCCATAAGTAAACCCTGTCAGGTTAGGGCTGAGATTAGATTAGATTAGATTTAAAGATCAAATCCAACCTTCATCTATTATTAAAAATGTAAGTTTGGTAAATGATGACTGGATGACTCTGAATAAAATGACTTTTTTTTCCACTCCCGTTTTTGAAATAATAACATCCACAATGACTCACACTGATATCCCATGGTCCATTTGATTAAAATGGGAGCTCTGCTATTTATTTACCCATAATCGTGGTTTCTCCTGATAGCACAGGTGTGTCAATGAAGGTTGACTGCACTAAGTCTGATCTGCCTTTCTGAACCTGAAAACTCTGAGTTTCCCATCTCACCGTTCATCAACTTAGAGTTTAAGGTTAGAGTTTGCTGAACCTGCCTCCTGTAACAGGGTCCTGACACTTATTTTTTATTTTTTAATATATTTGCATTCCTAAGCTGTGATTGGTGAATGGAATACCAAGTCTTCCAGAAGCCCCGATTGTTGATGGCACACACCCCCCCCCCCGTGAAAATTAAATCAATTACATCGGGGAATCTGGCCAACAGAAAATTATGTAGAGGTAGAAATGATTGGCATTTTGGTCATTTTGCACTGGCACTTAATTTTGCATTCATAGTGCTACAATTTAATACAGGTCAAAAGCATTTAACCCCAGCAAGTTTTGTCCAAGTACTTGGTGTGAGACCACACTGTGCTGCAACAGTGTGACTTTTATTAATTTATTTATTTTTTAGCAAATGCCATAATATATCCCAGTGAAATATTAATCTTATTGTCATATAGTACAGATGTGCCAATGACATCAAATGAAGTATAAATAGCATGGCTTTTTAAAATTTCTTTCATAGTGAATACTGCATCCTCATGTTCCAGCTCTTTCTGATCCCCAGATATCCCATCGGTGATACACGCTTAAGGAAAACAAAATCAGTGGTCAGACACTTTTAGCCGCTGTGTGAACACAGCATAGTTTTCCCTAATGATGGCTCCTCTCAAGCTACATGTTGTCAGGGCAGGCTCGAAGCAGACAGGGAAGCGATAAGATAAGAAACTGTTTATACAGCAAAGGCAGAATAAATCCCATAGTAAGGACCTCTGTGTGGCCCTGTGTGTCAGACTGCCAAGAAGGTCTGATCTTTGTCATTGTGTGGGAGTGTTATTAGCCTGCTGTGGGTAGCAGCTCACCCCACAAAACAAATACAGCCTCTCTCATCAAGGCTTATCCTCTTCTGTCACCATCACTTTCATAGCAAGTGGTTATGGGGAGTCCTTACCTGTGTGTCTATGGCAAAAACCTCTTCAGTGTTCTGCCAGCCCTGTGCTATTCTTTATTTCAGTGCTTTAAGAGCCCTGACCAGATAAAACAGAAAACTGGGTTACATGTCAAGGCTGCGATGTGTGGGTACACTGAGGAAAATGTCTGGCCTCACTGCAATCGGCATGTCATTAATAGATCTGAAAAATGCAGTTGCATTTACTCAGAAAAGCCTTTGAATAACTATACGAATACGGATG
>JAMQGT020003901.1:0-47804 GCA_024447675.2 Pterophyllum scalare
ACAGTCAAAATGACTCCCTGTGAGCAAGCACTTGGTGACAGTGGGAAAGAAAAAACTCCCTTTTAACAGGAAGAACCCTCCAGCAGAACCAGGCTCAGGGAGGGGCAGTCATCTGCTGCGACCGGTTGGGTCTGAGTGGAGAGAAAGACAGGACAAAAGACATGCTGTGGAAGAGAGTCAGAGATTAATAATAATGATTAAATACAGAGTGAAGTATAAACAAGTAAATAAAGGTGAATGAGAAGAAACAGTGCATTATGTCACAGATATTGATGAATGCAGCGTGATGAATGGAGGCTGTGAGTGCAGCTGTAGTGAGGGTTATGCCCTTAAGCCTGACCTCAGGACCTGCGCAGGTAAAAGGAAAAACAAGCATAAAAACATCAAATAAATGAAGTGAGAAAAAAAATGGAGCCTTTTTGCTGTTGCTACTTGTATCAAAGTGAATCCTCTGTCTGTGCTGTCAGACATCGATGAGTGTGAGGAGACTCCAGGCATCTGTGGTGGAGGCCAGTGTACCAACATTCCCGGGAAATATCGCTGTCTGTGTTTCGATGGATTCATGGTTTCCATGGATATGATGACCTGTATTGGTGAGAGGGAAAGCAGAGCCTCTGATTTGCTTGGATCTTCTTTTTAACCCAGTTTTCCTCCACATGAGTTTATTTCTTCAGTCTCCGACACTTTATAAACATAGACGAGCTTCCAGCATCTGTCAGCCTCGTTTTGTCGCTCTCCAAGGTGCTAACATGTATAACCTGTCTGTCCATCTCAGATGTGAACGAGTGTGATCTGAGCCCAAACATCTGTCTCCATGGTTACTGTAAGAACACCAAAGGCTCCTTCGTCTGCCACTGTAAGCTGGGACACGTTGTTACAAAGGGATCCACAGGCTGCACAGGTACACGCACACGTACAGGTATCAGAGGCCAGGCTCAGAGGTCTGAGCTTTTAAAGTTAACATGTGCCACATTGTTGTTATTATTATTATTATTGCTGTATAAATGTGCCATTGTTAGAAAACAAAGTCACTGCCTGATTGTTGCCTAAGTAAAAGTTTATTTTCAGATATTGATGAGTGTGAAAAAGGATCCCATAAGTGTGACGTGCACGCCGCCTGCATCAACATCCCGGAAGCTTCAAATGCCGCTGCAGAGATGGCTGGGTGGGAGACGGCTTCAAATGCGTAGGTGAGTGGGTGTTCAGATTTTCTTAGCTGTGATTTGTGCAGTGCACAGCATTCACCTGGATCCTACAGGCGTACCTGCAAAGAGGGCTTCAACGGAGATGGATTTTCACACTCCGGTTAAAGTGTCTGCGAGGGGCGCAGTTTGTGTAAAACATCAATTTTTTCTGTTTCCCATTTCAGACACAGACGAGTGTGCGCACAATGCAAACCTGTGTGAGAACGGCGAGTGCACGAACACCCCAGGAGGATACCGCTGCGAGTGTGAGATGGGCTTCACTCCCACAGAAGACGGCAAAGCCTGTCAAGGTGCTGCACCAGGAGTGGGTACCGGGCCGTGACGCCCCTGAACAGAATGAATGGAAGACAAAGGACGACACAGGAGACACCGTTTGTGTGTGTTTATTTGTACATATATAGTGTCTTTAGACATGTTTTCCATCAAACGTCAAATCCTGTCATAATATCCTCTGCATGTCTGTCTCAGATTAACACTCTGGTCAGTACTGCCCTTTAATGTACCTTCAGAGAAGTACTGCAAAGTATTTCTGGACTTACTGTTAAACAGCAACACGTCAATAAACACAAACATTTGACTTGAACATCTTTATGAATTTGTACATTTTACCCCTTTAAAGATGTGAATTATGAGTATTCAATCAGTTTTTAATCCACGTTTAGTCCAGTATAAACACTTAAATGTCATGAATTACATCAAGAACATTCCCACACATCACTGCAGGCTTTCAGCAGTTATCTGTCTGCTGGCAGAAACAGGTCTCATAAACATGAATCACACGCCTCACCGCTCATTAACATCTTTGTGTTGTGTTGTCTGCAGACATTAAGTAGGCATTCCAACCATTTTCATGTTCATTTTCACACATGATCACCAGTGTTGGGGTCAGTGAGTCCAAATGACTGAAAGGACTCTGGGTCTGCTGACGTAGTGCAGGGCCCTCCAAAGAAAACCATCCAGTTTCAGATACATGAAAATCAGAAAGGTGTGTTTTATTGTGTTAACTAAATATTATGGAGCAAGTGAAAAAGTCACAGTGATTTAGTGGTCATTGGAATGTGTTCAGATTTGGCAAAGTGTAATTTGCAGTACGGCTGCCATTCCTCCAACCTTGTTCCCACAATGCATTGCAGTCAGTAAGAAATGCAGGAAAACTCCTGCAAATAATTCCTTCCTATTTAAACAGTAAATTGTCCTGTAGTTTTACAGGATCTTCTGCAGTCAGCCTGCCTGCCTTTTTCAGATTGGAGGTGAAACGTGTTCAAGAAACTTAAAGAATTCCAGACGCCTTTTTTTTTTTAATTCCAGAGACTTCCCCCTTTAATAAACAGGAGGAGGAAACATGTAAATATCCTCTTTGCTCATGTGAGTCTTGGATGATCTGAGGAGAAATTAGTCCTGAACATTTAAAAGATTAAAGTCAACAAATCAGCAGACAAATAAATGAAACTACAGTTTCATCACAGCATCAGCACACAGCAGTCTCACGCCAGGGCAGAAGATTATGCAGAATGCTAAATCAGCCAAAATATTTTAGTCTCTCAGTTCTCGAAGATTTCACTGATGAAACATCAAAACATCTGGAATTATTGAATTTGTCAAGATCAAAATAAACAGTTATTACAGATTAATTATCCGTTGAACTTACTCTCTGGAAAGCACAGGGTGCCTGTGGTGGAGCTGCCAATTCTGGTATTCTGTGGAAAATGTCAATCGGGTTCAACAGTACCAGGCAGTGAGCACAGGGTCCACTAGAGGGCGTCGGGCCCTCATGAAGTCTGTTTCTGATTGCTCAAGGACATTCACACCTTTCGCCGCTGGAGATCATTTTGTAGCTCTCCAGTGATTATCCTGTTCCTCCTCCCACAAGGGAGCAGATACCGGTCCTGCTGATGGCTTAAGGACCTTCTATGTTCCTGTCCAGCCCTCCTGGAGTAACTGCCTTTCTTCTTTAATCTCCATGCTCTGAGACTGTGCTGGTCCTCTAGTGCACCTGTATTTAATTTCATTAAAACCAAAGAAGCTGAGAGTGAGTAACAACCCCCTCTGATACTTACCTGATCAGATCAATAGCCCAGAAAGCTGTCGTTATTGTAACCACTTATAGTAAAATAAATATTGCTTTCCAAAGAGAAAAGACAAGCTTTTAGAAATGAACAATGACCCATTTTTATACAAAAATACACGTAAATTTGTCTTGGACACTCAAATGGCACAGAATACAGTGCACCACATTACAGCTGTGCTCTTGTTGGGCCAAAGTGAAAAGCAGCTTTTGGATGTGAAGAATTAGTGAACGCACACAGGGTCAGAGTGTGAAGTCATTTTCAAAGGTTTATTGGAAATTTGAGAAAACTTTTAAAATAATATTTCATTTTTTTAACTCAAAACAGTGAGAGTGGAAATATTGTTCTTTATTATTGTAACAGCAGATTTTTATCAGGATTAATGTAGATACCAAACTTTGATCTAAACACCATTTTTATTGCTGATTGTTAAATCATTTTAAGCTGACTATGGGTCACAGTGGACTGATCAGTTAAAGCAAGGAGCAGCCTGTTTTCCCCTTTTATTGATTTATTCTGATCAATTATTTAATAACAGGAGAAAACATATTATAAACGTTTTAAACATTTTATTTGTGCATTTCTTGTGCTTAATTTTATTGTTTTGCCTTTTACATTGAATATGTAATCACCACAATAACCTGTCACTCCTCCTTTGACAGAACAAGAAAAGAAACTTTATTAAATGTTTTTCCTGCCACAAGAAGTCGGAGAATCTTAGAAAATATTACATCAAATTAATCACAACCAGAGAATGCACGAAGCTCCTAGTCTAACATAAGCAAACAGCTTTTAGCAAAGATAATACGTGCAGTGAAAAGCAGATGCAATTATGATTAATCAGAATCAGAATCAATAAATGCTTGCTGAGATTATTTTCATGCACATGAGCATCAGCTCAGTGATCACAAACACTGGATGTCACTGTATTTTACACGCCTTCATTTTAATTGCAGCAACTGTAGCCCCCACTGCCGCTCCCACTGCAGCTCCCACTGCTCCTCCCACTCCAGCTCCAACTGGACCTCCCAGAGTTCCTAAGCCAGCTCCAACAGCAAATCCAATAGCAGCTCCAGAAGAAGCTGTAGCACTCGTTACCAGAGCACGTGAGAACCTGTTGTCTTTCTCTGCCTGTCTTCGTGCTTCTTCCATCCTCATGCCCATGTTCTCATCAAGAAGTCGTCTCATCTCTTCCAGTATGGCTCTTTTAGCCTCTTTGAACATTTCATTAGTGAAGCAGCTTCCTCCATTCCTCTGAACCATTTCATTGATCTTCTTCAGCAGCTCTCTGACCTGAGAGGGATCATTAGATCTGTTGTTAAAAACATGATATCCTCCATGACACAGACGGATGAAGTCACGGACATCTTTACTCTCACTAATTAATTTATTCATGGAAACTCCTTCTTCCAGATCATCTCCATGGGTGAACAAGGCCATAGTGTAACGTGCTGCCTCTTGTCCAAACATCTCCTGAAGAATTTTCACTGTTTTTTGATCTTCTTCAGTGAATCTGTTTGGCTGGATTACCACCAGGAACACATGAGGACCAGGAGCAGCAAAGGAGATGCATTTTACTATCTCTTTCTTCACTGCATCTTCATTCATCCTGGTGTCAAACAGACCTGGAGTATCAACTACAGCCAGCGTTTGACCATCAAATTGTCCTGTTTCCTTCTGACACTCTGATGTCAGAGACTTCAAAGCCATCTTTGATTCAAAAGCTTTTCTTCTTAAGATGGTGTTTCCTGCTGCACTCTTTCCAACTCCAGTTTTCCCAACTAGCACAATCCGAAGTTTTGCTTCATCTTTCTCCAGGTCCTGTTCCTCTGGTTTGTATTTGCTTAATGCTGTTGGAGAATTTAAGAACAATGTTACTTATACTGTTAAACCTGAATTTAAGCCTTCAAAATTTGGTGTGTTGTGTAAAATTTGAATAAAGAAAAAATCAAAATTAGATATTTTTTTCTATTAAGAAGGTACATTTACTCAGTTTCAACATTTGGACATGTTTTCTATGTTCTATTGCTAATAAAATACTAAAAAAAAAGCAGAGCAGGAAATGCACTGTGAATGCTGAAGGCTGGAAGATTGAAGCTGAAATACCAAGAAATGCCTAAAATACCCAAACTGAACCTGTTTAAACAGCTGAAAGAGAAGAGTTTGAAAAGGAAACCCCTAAATTGTGCTTGATTTGTTCAAAATGCTGTTTCAAAAAAGGGAAACAGTCAAACTTGGAGCTGAAAAGCATCAGCATGAAGAAGACCTGAAAACCATAAAAGATATCAGCAAACCAAGTAATACCTGAATAGGTCTTGGGACCATTTACAGTTTAATTTTTTCTCTAGCTTGACATATGCCAAACAATTTAACTATTAACACGGGGTGGGTTTGAAGAGGATTTTAAGCTTTTTCCATTCATTTCAAATGGCAAAAATAGAATTCATAAAAAGTTTCAGTAGGACAAGATGTGTGGAACAGACTGAATATCACAGAGAAAAATCTTTAGCATCTATTAGTGGGTGGGATATATTAGAGACTAAGTGAACATTTTTTTCCTCAAAGTTGCTGTGTTAGAAACAGGAAAAATGGGTACGAGTAATGAGGTTGGCAAGGGCCAAAATAGATTAGATTCAGTTTATTGTCAGTGCATATGTCACAAGTACAGTGCAACAGAACGCAAATTGCATCTAACCAGAAGTGCTTGAGAGGTGAAATAGTGGAGAAGTGCAATAAAACTCAGTAGTGCAGTAAAAGTGGTGCTGTAGTACAACAGATACAATAGTCAGTCTAGGGCTTTTAGTAGTGCTGTAAAAGTGGTGCAATGATACAATAAACTTTTAGTGAGTGTGTGTGTGTGTGTGTGTGGGGGGGGGGTCATGCCAGGGCTCTAGCCAGAAATTTTTTCAACCCGGCACCCGAGGGGGTGGGTGGTGGTGAGGTGCTAGTGGTAATTAGCAAGCTAATGCTAACCACTAAAAGACGCTCCGACTTGTTAATTGAGTGACAGGGCCTATATATGGAACCAGAAAGCACCTCTGAACCCGTGGATGTAATCACAGTTTTTGTGGATGTGTAGTTGCATTTCTCAAGGTGCATGCAGGTTAGGTTCAGAGAGGATTTTCAGCTATGTCGGTAGGACCAAAGCAGAACTTTAAATCAGGCTTTATTTATTTATTTATGTTAATCTATTGATTACTCCATCAATTAATCAAGTAACTGGATAGGAAATATTTTAACTTCTGTACAACAGATGTTTCTTTGTGTAAAACAAACAGCAGTAGATGGAGCAGCTACAAAGTTATCTTTTCTTCATGTTGGGGATCAGGTGGTTGATGAAGGCCCTCCAGCTGTTTACCAGTAAAGGTTTTAAGGCGGTTTCAGGAACAACTGCTGCTTTGGATGCTAGAAAAATGTCTCCTTTTGCTCCACCTGAGCTCACTGTCTCAGTAACAGCTCCACCTCTTTGTGCTTGCTGTGCATGTGCAGACAAGACTGCACGTAAAACAGCTGCTGTTGTTTTTGTTGACTGCAAATTGCTGCAAATTGCAGTGAAATAATACAGGCGCAAGCAGCAAAAATAGCTGCAACCTCAAAATTTCAAGTTTTTTTTCATGACAAAAGAGAAATCTTTTGTGGGGTTAGATGTAGGGCTGGGCGGCATGGATCATAAGCAATATCTCGATATTTTTCAGTGGAATGCTATATATATATATATATATATATATATATATATATATATATATATATAAAAAGGCACTTCTGAGTCAAAGCTACATGCCCCAAAAGTCACACAGACATTTTTATTAATATTTCAAGCTAGATAAAAATTGGCCATTTTTTTCAGGTAAAAACTGTGATGTGAATTTCTGCACTTCAGTCTGAAACAATGCTGCGTAAACTGAGCAGTGTGTCCAGTTTCTCAGCAAAAAGTGCTGCTTCAAACACAGCTGTGGAGTCCTGGTCTGATTATTCTGGCAACATGGAAAGTGGCATAAATTCCCTTTTTGCATCAGCGCCTCTCGCAGGTGCAGCTTAACCTAAAATGTTTTCACTGCATCATACATGTGCATAATCATGCTGTCCTGTCCTTGAAGGTGCAGGGACAGTAAGATGCTTCATTATATCACATAGCCACCTTTCATTTGGGAGCCCTGCTGAGTCTTCTCCTTTACTTTCTATGAAGTGACAGATCACCTCAGGCGGCTCATCACACCTGTGTGATAAGGCAGCAGGAAACTGTCCTGAAGACAACCGTCACAGGACCGAGACAGAGACAAAGGTTCACATCACCAGCAGTTTTGGAGGAAATAGCTTCTGAATTTGGTGATAAAGGGATCAATGAAGTTCTATTTTATTCTATTCTAAATGTTACATACCGCAAAGAAAATGTATGCTTAACTTTTTACGCTTGAAGTCAAACTAACCAATCAAGCAACCCCTATTTGGCGCTTACAGTATGATATTTCCAAATGTACTTACCAACCAGAGCGAGCAGTTTCTTCCTGTTGTGTTCCATGGTGTTTGCTCTTTGACAGGCAGTCAGCGTGTGATGTGTAACTCCTGATGTCCTGCTGCTGAGTAGTTTTGCTTTGCCTCTTGGCTTCGTGTTATCTGCTTTTAGTCGCCTCCCCTTAAACCGTTTATGGGGAAATAAACAGGCTTTCCAGTGGCATAAGATTTATTGCCAAGAAGCATTTTAATAAGGAAGAAATAATTGACACAACACAAATTTCCTTACCAAGTGTGAGTTCTACTGTAATAAGCTTGATTTTAATATCACAACTTACTGTGCAAATTTCCGTTTCACATATACCCCCTGAAATGACCACAATGATGACACTGTCAATGAGGAGCCCCTTGTATTATCAAGTTAACACAGAGTTCTGAAATAAATATGCATGTGTAATTGTGCAAATTGTTATTTAGCTTGAAATGCAGCAAAAAGAGAAGAGAAGAAAAGAAGTGAAGTAAGAGCAGTGTGGTGTTCTTTATATTTGCTTTATGTGGAAGTGACCTTGCTTGGCACCATCTTGGCCCTTGGAAAACCCACACTTACACACACCCACACATCTAACATCTAACATACCAGTGTACTTTGAAATGAACTGAGTTATGTTTAAGAGATGAATGATTCAGTATACACTTTATGAGTGAGATTAATCATTCGATAATGATTCTGAATGAAAGAAATGTATTGAATAGCAAGTCTTCTATGGTCATATTAACACAGTGCTGCAGCGAAGTATACCCTAATGTGATGCAAAATTCTAATCAAATATAAGTGTAATCAAGTAAATCTAATTAATATATTGAATCAGACAGTATTAAATATTTGAACTGCACTGTTACTTATAAAATAGTGCAAAGATGAACCAGAAAGGGAAGGACAGCAAGGGATCTCTTCTGGCTCTCGACTGAGGCGCACGCCTTTCTTCTCCTCTCTCTGCCCTCATGTTTTTACCCTGCTTTGCTGCTTCGCTGTGCTTTAAGAGCCTCTCTTTACACATGCTTTGAACTGGAAATTAGGATTACAGATTTGGTCAGCTGGTCTCTCAATGCATCGATCACATTTTTGTCCACGAGGAGACTGGGAAAAGGAGAACCGTCTGCCTGAGTGGAACAACCCGGCATGGATCATGGATAACAGGATCTCTCTGACCGGACGTGGGGAATAGCTAACTTACCGTGGAAGTTGGAAGTGGGGTACGTGCAGCGCAGTACGAACTCAGACTTTTGGAAAACTGTCTGTTCCTGTGTGGTGGCGAGAATGGAACCATGAAATTCGGATTATTGGAGTTTTCACCACTGAGGGTGCCCAGCAAGACTGTTAAAGCTGTCAGCAAAGTTATCTGTAACAGCCTGTACCAAAACGATGAGATTTATCTTGAATTTGCCCCCCCCCCTACCTGGCCTTGGGACAGCTGGGGAATCTCATTATCTCCTGGAGTTATGTAAGCAGATGCTCTTCGCCCGCCTATCCCATCTCTTGTGACCTGTGTGATCTGGTTTCCCAGCAGCCTGGTTACTGATGAACATTATTCCATTCTTATCAGGAACTGTTTAGTCAAGGACAGCTGGAAGGCTCCACAGTATCCTGGACTCCTCACCTCAGTCGACTCCACCCCGCCAGGCCCTACCTTGGTGCTTTCCATGCATTTATGCTATATGTGCTTACTATGCAGAGGTTTTTCAACCTCATACTGTGCACCCGATTATGGGGCAAAATATGAGATAATTTTTTTCACTCACCTATCCTATTGTTGTTTTTCACTTTGCTTTCCCCCCTGCTACAGTAGCACCTGTATAACAGCGCATGACCTCAGGCACCTGTCACCTCCTGTTTGTTTTCTTTGTACTCTTCTTGGATGGGTGTTCTGGAACGTACTTTTCATTGTATAATTGTGTACAATGATAATAAAGTTGAATCTAATCTAATGTGTTGGGTCTTATTTTTACTCTGGTTTACCTTATGAACAAAATTATAATGTTTCAGAGTAAAACTGCGATCAAATGATTAAATAGTAAATTAATCAATGATTAAATAAGTGAATAAATTAAATGATTAGATTAATAATAATTGAATAATTAGCAGTTGACTCAAATCGCTCTAAATAGTAGTTGATTAAATGATAAATTAATACTTGAATCAAATAATATATAATCAGTAGTCAAATTAAAATGATCAAAATAGTGGCTGAATTAAAATAACTAACCAGTGGCTGAAGCAAATAATATAAATAATACATTAGACAGAGATTAACAGATAGATGGTGCCAGACCAACTTCACGGCCTTTGGGTGATATGTTTATTTATGACCTTCTCAGTCTTGGAGAAGAATCTGTTCATCTTACCTTAAAGGTTTTGCCAAAGCATGTGCATCTGTGTCTAAGGAGGGAAGGGTGTGTCTAGGTCATCATACTCTGTTGCTAAGGAGAAAAAAACTGCCAAATCATGACTAGGAACATGTGAGAGGGGAAAGGTGTGTGTGTCTTTTATTTCTGATTGGAGAAGCTTGTGCCATGATGCCGGAACCAAACACTGGACGAACCAATTTGCGAAGGCCAAGTCTAAACCACAGCTCTCTCCACCTGTTTTGAATTGATAGTGCTTGCAGTATAAAATTGTGATGTTCAGCTTAGAGCGGTGCTCTTGGGAAGGGAGCTCAGGCATTTGGCCGGGAAGGCCCGTGTCTCTCTGAACAAGACTAGCCACAATAGATGTCATCATTTTTTTTAATTAAAGTGTTTCAGGTGTCTTCCTTCACAAATAAAAAAAAATGTGACCTGAGAATTTTGTGACCCTGACGTGATAACAGATGATAACCGGTGATAACAAGTGATAACAGGTGATTTGTGAATAAGGATTGTCATGAGAGGACAAAGGGGACTATTTTCTCCACGACTCACCTCAGGATCTTATCTCCTCAAAACACTCACAGGAGCCGCCTCATAAAAAAGGTAAGCAGAAACCTGTTGTTTAAATAACCGAATTCTGCAGAATTGAATGTAAACAAATTTTGTGAGTGAGGAGGGGGTAAGGTTACAAGAGAGCAAATTTATAGAGAATCTGTTAAATAAAATCTTTGCAATTCACTCATAGGGTGCCGAGTTAAGGGTATCGACTCAAGGGCACTGAGCAGGCGAATGGTAAAGGACATCGAGACTACCAGAGTGAGATAAAACGCATTGAATTTATTTTTTGAAACCATGAAGTGTGTGTGACTGGCTGAGAGAAAATTTAATGTTGAAATAACAAAGCAGTACACAACAAATGATACTCATAAAATCACAGAAACCACACAAGTATCTATGAATATCCTTATGAAAGTTTAGAGCTGATCTCTCCTAGTAAGATACTGACATAGTAATAAATTATTGCTGATAATAAATAGCCTAATGTTGATACCCAGAGGTTCCTGTGTGCTCGTTTCTTTCTTCTAATTTCTGGTATTTTAAAAGGTGAAATATCTGTTATGTTCAAAAGAACTTGGATTCAACAATAACTCCTCATCTCGCCTTGTGACAGCAAATATTAGTGCTTGCACCAGTGAGCTTCATTTAAAGTATGCATCACACAATTTGTGTGACGCATACTTTAAATCCACTCATAAAAAAGAGCAGGCGAACTACAGGAAGACAGAGGGCCGTACCACTGCAAAGGTCACGTCCATTATTTCATTTCAATATTCTAGATGCTGCTGTCTTGTTGAAGCTGCAGCTGCAGTGATGGTTGAATTAATCACTCTTTGTTGGCTAATTTTAAAGGAGAGGTTGACACAGCTGCAGGAGCAAATGGGCCAGTAAAGAGGTGGAGACACTTCAACATGTTTATAACCTCAGGGAGCCTGTAGGAGCAGCTTTGATGGGCCTACATGTATACGTATATGAAACAGCACCTCTTCCTCATCGGCATCATCACATCACAGCAAGCTTCTCAGTCTGTGACTCAGAGTAAATGGATACATTGTAATGCTGTTGTTGAATTTAACCTCTTACAGCCTGCATGTCTCTAGTTTGGACAGTGCAGGCCTGCAGATTTATTTCTTCTATTCAAAGCTTCACACACCAAAGTCAGAGTTGTTATAATCACTCTGCCTGTTTTACATTTATTGTCCACTTGATGGCGCAGTAGAAAAAAATGAAGCTTCAACCCATCAGTGCATCAATTGAGGGAAAGCTTCAAGGCTTCATGAAGCTTCATCTCATCATCACTACAGTTGTAAATGATTAAATTTCAAATTTTAAAACAAAGAAGGAAAGAAAGCTGACGTTCAGAGTGCTGATGTTTGTACTGGTGAGCAAATAAACCAAACCAAGGACGCTGTGTCACTGGTCCTCCACCCCGCCCTGACCCACCTAGACCAGTGGGATAGCTATGTGCAGATGCTGTTCATTGATTACAGCTCCACCTTCAACACTATCTCCCTCCATAAACTCACCACCAAGCTGGACCTCCTGGGCCTCAACACACACCTGAGCAGTTGGGTCTGGGACCACAGAGCGGGTCTCCCCCAGCATCACCCAGAACACCGGTGCTCCACAGGGCTGTGTGTTGGGTGCCTTCCTCTTCTCAGGGGAGTCCCTCTAAACACAAGACTGCACAGGAACGCTCTCCAGTGCATTATCAGGACTGCAGAGAGGATTGCTGGGCTATGACTAGAGGACTACTGCATATGTCCCCTAGTCCCCAGACTAGAGGACATGCCACACACCCTGCACACACACCCTGTACACACTCTCTCACACGCACACACACACACACCCGCCTTCTGGGAGGTGCTGCCAGACATTTGAAACCTGGACCTCGAGACAGACAAACAGCTTTTACCACAAAGCTGTCACACTACTAAACATTGACAATAACAAACCCAACAGACTGTAGCTTCACTTTCACATCCACTACGCCACTTTAGCATACTGCAGTTTGTTGTAAACAAACCATTTATTGCCATTTTCAGTGTAAATCCCAGATCCTTATTTGTCCTATTAATATCTATATTTCTATTCTTTATTACGTGGGCACCTGGAGGATGACTCAAACAAAATTTCACTGTATTGTGCAATGACTAAATAAATAATTTTATTTTAATTTAATTTAATTTTGTTAACCACCCTTAACAAAAACATTTAACAAAATTAACGAATTCATTTGAACACAGAGATCTTTGCTGTCATATAGGTGAGAGAAAGAAAGACTACATATCAGAAGAGAGAGAGCAGCTCTCTGCATCGTAAATGAATGACATTATTGTGACAGAATCCAACTGGCAGAAATTTTTAGCACCAACTCCATTCTCCTGCCTCTACTTTCAAAATAAAATGTAGTTTTTATATTTAATGACTTTTTCTTCTTCTTTCTAACACGTTACCGCCTTCTCCATCCATCCATTCACAAATTATTCAAAATTATTCACATTTTTAAAAATGTAGACATTCAGTGTAAATATATCACAAACAGCAGAAGAAAGGTTCAGTGTAACCGAACGCTCAGAGACAGAGTCCAGCATCATGCCAAAGACGTGACTGTTAGAAAAATGTCCAGGAACACACACAGCACTAAAGAATAACGAGAGATGTATTAATGTACACGGGAGCATTTACATTTCAGTGAGACAATGTAAAATGCTTTGCTGGGGCAGTCCCCTGAGCCTTCTTTTACAGGGACTGTCACACAGCATACAAAGCAAAGCAAGAATTGGATCTGCAGCTTTCTCGCAGTTTGGGAAATGATGACATCGCCTTCTGACTTCACTTCTGAGCACAATACACAACATTCAGGACTGTAAGTGTATTTTTTTTTTGCTAATTAGCTACATATACAGCTGTGGGAAGCCTGCAGCTGTATATAAAGCTCATTCACTTTCTGTGCAGAGAAACATAAAGTGAAAGAGGAACTTATTTCCATGTTGTCCAGATTGTGAAACATCTTCCAACCACAAACATGGCCCTTTTTATGATTTACTGCTGTCTGTGAGGGAAAACCTCAGACATTAAAGCAGTATTTGTTTCTGTTCTGCAAGGCAGTAGCAAGGTTAATATTTCACTGTAATTTTTTCTCTAATTCAGTTAGTTTTCATTGTTTTTGGAGTGTTTTGCTCATTTTTAGTAGTTTTTATTTTTTGTTTAATGCTTAGTTTTGGCTTAGTTTTCATTAGTGTATTTTTTTTCATACTTTGTCAGGTGCAAGAGTGACTACTATATTCAACAACCAGCTGTTCACAGGATAATATTACATACATTTAGTATATAATGCTGCTAAGGACACATATGAACATCATGATGTCAGTGGGGAGAAATATTAAAAAAGCAGACTTCAAAACCCTGTAAGCTCCCAATAAACTTCAGCATCATTGTAGTACATCAACAGCACCTCGACTCTTCTTTATCTTTGTAGGTCTGTGTACATAGCCTACATAAGTGGCCGACATCGTTGCCACGTTTATGCTTGAGTAGCTGCATTGTGTGTTTTAATTACCTTGTACTTGTGTGCTGGTGTTTTATATGCAGTGCTGGCCAACAGAGACAAAAAACACTGGGACTTTGTTGCAGAAATTGTTAGCATGTTGGTTTGTGAATGAAGAGACTTACATCACTTTGGTTCTCATTGAAATCATTTAATATATTAAAGAATCAGAAGGTTGGTACATGCACATGGACCCCCTCGGTTCAGAAAATCACAGCCCATTAAAAACAGTTAGCTGTAACAACGTCACTGAGAGGAGTGAGCTTTCTATGCTAAACTGAACACGTTATACTGCAGTGCAACCCTATTGGTTCAACAGATGGGGAGGGGCCGTGGTTTAGACTTGGCCTTCCCTCATTGGTGCAAAGGCAGGTCCCAGCCTCTTGGCAGGAGCTTCATCCAATCAGCAGTGAGCGCACGCTGAAAGAGGAAACACCTGCCTACTTGTTCTCCTAATCATGTCATGGCTGTTTTGTCCTGCTTAATAACAGGGGTGCGGTGACATCTACTTCAACTACTGCTTATTACTTAATTATCTTATTCTTTTTGCCTGCAATTTACCCTTAGCATCATCATCTTGTTGATAAAGCATTTATTAGAAAAAAATCCTGCGACAAAGGCTATGTTCACACTGCAGGTCTTGATGCACAATTCTGATTTTTTGTTAAATCTGACTGGTTTCTGTTTGGTTGTTCATGTTTCCAAATATATGCGACTTGTATGTGATCTCCTGTGTGAACTGCAAATAATCCTAAAAGTGTCCCGCATGTGCAGTAGAGGATGCAATAACATCACATGTAGTGAGTGTGCTCAGTGAGTGTGCAGAAGTAAATATGGATCAGATGCAGAATAGTGACCTTGTCGAGTGTCAAAGGCACGGGTCGCATTTGAAAAGATCGGATGTGTATCGGATTTACGACCACATATCCAAGTGGCCTCGGTCGCATTTGTAAAAATTGAATCTGTGTTGTTCAGGCTGTCACGAAAAGATCCCATACAGGTCGCATACGGGCAACAGGAAAAAAATAATAATAATAAAAAAAAAATCAGATATGGGGTCTCTTCAGGCTGCAGTGTGAACGTAGCCAAAGCTCCTGTTTCTGAGTCAGACCTTTCACACATTGATTTCTGCCTGGAAGAATGAGGAAAACTTCCCTCCTGACACTCCGAGACTGCTTTCTTACACACAATCTTAGAAAAACTGTGAATCCCATTTAAAAGAGCTGTATCGAGTTACTGAACTGCAAAGAGACTTTGTTAATGAATCGCACAGGGGTCACAGAGTCATGGGACATTCAGCGTTAGTCTGACCACACGATTTAAGAAGAATAGATACACCGTGCTTCATTTTCTGGTTTGAACTAGTGACAGGCCACTGAATGAAAAACATATCTGACTGTGTTAATGTAGGAAAATAATTAGTAAACTGTTTCCTGACAGCAGGAACAGAATCTGCTCTGTGAAAAACACTCATACTACAACCTTCCTCCATTGAGTTCCATTGTGACTGTACTTACAGTCACAGGGCCATTAGGAGCTGCAGGTTAAAGTTCAGTTTCATTTTTAGTTTCCCTGTTACATACTGATACTGTAGTTAAAGGGGATCAGTGTCCAGGTTTATGGTCAGTGAGGTTATTCTCGAGTTATTGCATTCACCGGATGACTACAACAAACTAAAACACATTTATATCTACATTATACAGTTGTGGCCAAAAATGTTGGCACCCCTGAAAATTTTTTTACAGAAAATGAAGTATTTCTCCCAGAAAATTTTTGCAGTGACACATTTTGTTATGCACATGTTGATTTCCTTTGTGTGTACTGGAAGCAAAAAAAAGAGGGGGGAAATAAAGCCAAAATTCATATAATTTCATGCTAAACTCCAGAAATTGGCCAGGAAAAATTGTTGGCACCTTTTCAAAACTGTGGGTAAAAACTTTGTTTCAAGCATTTGATGCTCGTTTAAACTCACTTGTGGCAAGTAGCAGGTGCAGGCAACATAAAAATCCCAGTTGAAACCAGATAAAAAGGAGAAAAGTTGACTCAATCTCTGCATTGTGTGTCTGTGTGTGCCACACTGAACATGGAGAACAGAAAGATGAGAAGAGAACTGTCTGAGGACTTGAGAACCAACATTGTGGGAAAAAAAACAATCTCAAGGTTGCAAGTCCATCTCCAGAGATCTTGATGTCCACGGTGCGCAACATAATCAAGAAGTTTACAGCGGACGGCACTGCAGACCGAAGAGAAAAACTGATGAAAGGTTGCAGCACAGGATAGTCCGGATGGTGGGAGAAACAGCCCCAATCAAGTTCTAAAGAAATTCAAGCTGTCCTGCAGGTTCAAGGTCTAACAGTGTCAGTGCGAACTGCTATAGCTGAACAAAGGATCCTTCATAGCACCTTCAGTAAAACGCTTAGCCCCCCTATTAGCACATGCAGGAAAATATTTCTGCAGCCGCCACTAATTTTGGGTTGCAATGTAAGGCCCAGTGTCAGAAAGCTGGGTTTGTGTCCAAGGTCATAGGTCTTTTGGCAAGACAATGACCCCACATATACTTCAAAAGGCACAAAGAAATGGATGAAAACAAAGCGCTGGAGAGTTCTGAAGTGGCCAGCAATGAGTCTAGATCCAAATCTTATTGAACACCTGTGAAGAGATCTTAAAGAGATCTCCTGTTGGGAGAAGGCACCCTTCAAATATAGGAGACCTGGAGCAGATTGCAAAAAAAGAGTGGTCCAAAATTCTAGCTGGGAGGTGTAAGAAGATTGTTGATGGTTATAGGAAGCAGTTGATTTCAGATATTTTTCCCCAAGGGACTGCAACCAGTAGGTTGAGGGTGCCAGTAATCTTTTCCAGTTCATTTTAGCATGAAATTATATGGATTTTGGGTATTTTTTCCTGTTTGTTTGTGTTGTTCAAATACATGCAAAGGAAATAAACATGCATAACAAAAGATGTGTAAGTGCAATAATTTTCTGCACATTGTTTTCTGTTAAAATTTCAGGGGTGCCAACATTTTTGGCCATGACTATATGTAGTTTGCAGACTTCTTCAGACTCTAAGGTATAGACGATGACGTGTTCTCTGTTTAAACCACTTCCTGGTTCACACTAGAACACTGCAGGAGAAGAGGAGATCCTCCATCTTGCCTTGGCCTCGCACTTCAATGTAGCATAAAGGAACCTATAGAAACTTGTTGCATAACAATAATTAAAAATTAATATGTAAATCATCTCTTGTTACAGTTATAGAATTAAAGAGAGAGAAAGTCAGTGACCACGTTTTCCATCAGGTTTATCTACAGCTTGATTACGCCAGTAAAACCTGCTGAAAAGCTTGGCCAAAATCTTTCAGATTTTCAAACTAACCAGCATTTGCTCAGTGTGGTTTGTTTACTTTGATTCTAGCTCATTTGGTTTCAGTTTGTTTTTTTTTTCATAAAGGAATAAAAATAACAGTGTTTCGAGGCACTTTATCTTTACAGTAAACTTTGTGAACAGAAAGTCACTGTAACAAAGTGCTCAGATAAAAAACTGCAGCAGCTAAACCCTGTTTCTGGAGTATATACAGTAAAAATCGCCTAAGCCAAAATCGCACGAGTCAGATTTTCGCCTACCTCGGATCAAACATCTGGTCCCATTGTAATACATTTACAATTAAATGTGATTTCAAAAGTTATATGAGTTTAGCGCTTAAGCCCTCCTCAGCTCCCCTCACCCCCAATTTCAATATCTACAATCTACGCAAACTCCATGTATCAGCTTGTTCGTGCGCAACTGCACACAGTAACAACGGCTGGAGATCGCTGGACTGTCTATACAGATGTGACATCTGGAGCTGGCTGCACTGGGTGAATCAGTTCATTTCATTGGAGACAATCATGGCAAACGCAAGAGGCAAGTGTACACTAAAAAACTCACACTTACAAGCAAAAATATGAGATTGTAAAATTTGCGGAAGCAAATCCAGGGATGAAATAGAAGCAATTGTTGAGAAATTCAATATTAGACCCAAACTCTGGCTGATATTTTGAAAAATTTTGTATCTGACTTACACATAAGATGGATTTTTTACAAGTCAGATAAAATTCCATGGGCCATTTGAATTTCTGCTGTATGTTAGCTGTAGATCAGAAAAACAAAAGCAGGAGCAAAAAGACAGACATCAGAAACTGACAGACCAGCTATCACTCCAACAGATCCATCAGGAAGTGACCGGTCAAATATCACTCCAACAGATCCAGACCCCACGTGTCTATCTTCTCTGTGTCCTCCTGGCTGAGCTGCAGGTAGAAACAGGTGTGAGGTGTCAGCTGTCAGGTAGGTGATGAGTGAAGAACAGAACAGAATCCATTTCTTCTGATGTCTGTGGGGGGTTTTTATGTGGCATTTCTTTGCTTATATTGGTTAATAGATTGTAGTCAACTGGATTTATGAAGAATTTTGTCCTGTTTCACAAGTATCTGTGATGGTATCTGTGAGATGTTTGCCCAGTGTTTTGTGCTTTTTTCTGTGAGGTTCTGTTTTTTGTTGTATTTCTGCTGTGTTTCTAAGTTCCTATATTCCTAGTTTCTGAATCCTGTTATCAGTTATATGCACCCATCCATCCATGCATCTATTTTTGTTCACTTATCCAGGGCCAGGTGCAGGGGCAGCAGCCTAAGCAGAGAAGCCCAGATCTCCTCCTCCACCTCCTCCAGCTCATCAAGGGGATCCCAAGGTGCTCTTGGTCAAGCTGAGAGCTATAACCTCTCCAGCATGTCCTGGATCTAGGACAGGGGTGTCAAACTCACCACTGAGGGCAACTCCAGACTGGAAGTACCATGGTCCCTGGAGCTCTCCCTGGCTGGCCACCAGTTCCTGTCCAGGGTTTTGCCAGAGATCCTGAACAAGACCCCATTGCAGTAGTCCAGCCAGCTGGTGACAAAGGCATGGATAAGGGTCTCTGCTATAGAATCAGTAAGTACAGGCTGGAGTCTAGAGATGTTCATAAGGTGGAAAAAGGCTGTCTTAGTGACTGATTATTGAATTAAAGTGTGGAGTCTAAGACAACACCCAAATCCTGAACATATGGTGAAGGTAAGATGCAGGAACCATCTATGGCGACGATTAGGTCTCCGAATTTCTGAAGTAGGGTTTTGGGGTCACAGCCAAGAGCTCTGTTTTATTACTGTTTAGCTTAAGTAGAATAAATGACATCCAGGTTTTGATTTCATGCAGACAACTGATAAGATTGAGGGGGAGCTGAGAGGAGGGTTTGAAGAGGTAGGTAGGACTGGTAGGACTGAAACCAGGAGAGAGCAGTGCCAGTGAGACCTAGATAGCTGGACAAACGGATAAGAGTGATGGTGTGAGGAATGGTGTCAAAAGCCGCAGAGAGGTCCAGGAGGATGAGGATGCTGGTATGGCCAGAGTCAGCAGCAACAAGAAGATCATTAGTTACTTTAATGAGTGCTGTGGTGTGCTCTGAAGCCACATTTTAAAGGTTCATAGAGGTTATGGTTTGCCATGTGTTGCAGTTGGGTGGCCACTGCTCTTTCCAAGATTTTACTAAGAAAAGGAAGGTTAGAGATCGGCTCATAATTGTTAAGGTCATCAGGGTCGAGACCTGGTTTCTTGAGAATTGGAGTCACTGAGGCAGATTTAAAGCTAGAGGGTACCACTCCATACTCCAGAGAAGTGCTGATGATATCTACTATAAGGGGCACAGAGTAGACGCACATGTCTTCACTAGCGCTGTCTGCATGGGGTCGAGAGTGCAGGTGGAAGATTTAGCCAGAGATATCTACTTCATAACCTGGGAGGAATTTACAGAGGAGCACTGTGAGACCAGATCTTTTGTAAAGACTGTAAAGGCTGCAAAGTGACAAACCTTTTGCAATTGGTCATTTCCTGTTTTATTTTGATGATGCTGATTGCTGTCGTTTCCACTTGCCCTAATTACCTGATGTGATTTAAGCCCTCAGTTTTCTTCTGTTCATTATTGTGTTATTGTCATTGTCTCCCCTTTCCTGCTGTGTGTTTCCCAGATTAGTTTTTCCATAGTTCTCCAAGGCTTGTTTGTGTGTTTTTCAGCCTCGGTTGAGATTTTGTTGTGTTTTGAGTTTTTGTTTATTGTATCCTGTGAGCCTCCATCAAATATAGCTGTTAGAGTTTAGCTCCAGTGTCACACGTTCTGCATTTACACAAACTTTGTGTAATTCAAAGATCGTATGAAAATACTGCAGTTTAGCCTGCTGTAGTGTATTTACAGTAAAGCTATGTGTTGGTGCTGAATCAAAGCTGCTGATGCTGAGATTCATTCACTGAATCAAACATTTATACTTTTACTTTCTTACTTTGAGTACATTTCAGAGCCTGTATTTTTTTTTTTTTTTTTTTTTTGCTAAAGAAAAGAAAATGCACCAAAGTATTTTTTAACACAACTACTTGTACTTTTGCCACCTCTGAGTACGTATAATAGTCTGTTTGCCTCCACATCCTGTGATTAGGTCCAACTCTGGGTGCAACACAACCCACACATAACATCTCTTTATAAATCTGTGTTATTGTATCTACATTCTAATAAATCAAGACTTTAATGGACACTTAAAATATCTTTATAGAATTCTGATGTTATATTTGTTGCAATCTCTGCTGCCCTCTTGGCCAGATCGTCTTTAAAAGACATTTTTAATGTCAGAGTAGCACTCCTCTCTTGTGACACGAGTGCTGTTTATTGCTTGAAATGGTTTCATATTATTCCAGAGAGATAGGCTTGACAAATCTTTGACAGATTGTAGAATAAAATATAATTTACAACTGTTTTAAATACTGTCCTTTTTTTTTTTTTGGCAAATACCAGAAATCACTTTTAGACATAACACCAGCTTTGAAGGGTCAGCCTTTCTGATTCCAGGGGAGGAGGAACTCTACTGACTCACCTGGACGAACAGTCAGGTTGATGGTGTTGATGGGGTCACAGTCCAGATTAGCTCTCTTCCTGCGTAGTGTTCCCATCTTGACATGACACTCATAAAATCCAGTGTCATTAGTCGTCACGGCATTCAGAATCAGAGACACGTCTCCATCCTTCATCTGTCTGTCCTGCAGCTTCACCCGGTTCTTAAAGGATGGATGCTGGTGTTCTGCCAGAAACTGCCCATCCCGGTACAAAAGGACATATTTTGTCCCGAGGTCAGCTCTGCTCCACTCTACGATGTAGATGTTGTTGGGTGAAGCTTGACATGGCAGAACAACACGCATTCCAACTGTGACTGTGATTTTCTGTACTGAAAGAGAAAACAGATCAGAGAGATAAAAATACAAAAAGCTTTGTAGTCTTAGTGAAAATAAAAACACACACATTTTTTATTACTGTCCAAAAAAATATGGCTGCCAGATCTGACAGGCTAGGGGGGGGGGTTGTGTTGTCTCCTAAGGCTTCTGGTTTAGAGCAGCAATATATGGGGGGTGCTTTCAAGTTAAAGGCAGAGTCCATTTTGAATTGTTTATTGGGCTTCACAGTTCCTTTCCATCCAATTCAAATACATATGCATTGTTAGGCTGTAGTTATAAATTGTGAATTGTGATCTGAAACAATAATAAACAAATAATCATCAGTATAACAATCATTACAATGATCATTGTAACCCATAACTGAATGACAACAGCAAACTACAAATAAAGAACTGTCTCCAGTCAACAGAATATCCCCAAAAGTCACATAGCCCTGTATATGCAGCTCCCAATCAATGCTTATGAGCACACTGAATCATACAGCGCTCTAATAAAGGAAGGACATCAACGCATACACTTAAATAAGTTCAGAGAGACTCAAACTACTTAATACAGGTGTTAAAACTCACCTTCTGGCATTTATACACAATGATAATACAAAGAAATACAAGTGAACCCACTCTCCACGTTACTGCAAGGGAAGAAACGAACAAAAGGCAGAGATGTTTGCTCTGCCCTGCACCTGTGGTGCCTTCAAAGGAGGCATATAAAAGTACAATAAGTTCAATAACATAAGAAATTCCAAACTCACGATAAACCCCAAACACAATGCCATAAGTCAACCAAGAATAAACAGTGTGGGCTTTCTAGCAGAGAGAGAAAGAGAAAGAGATGCTCAGTTGGGTTTAGGTCAGGGCTCTGGCTGGGCCAGTCAACAATGGTCACAGAGTTGTTCTGAAGCCACTCCTTTGTTATTTTAGCTGTGTGCTGAGGGTCATTGTCTTGTTGGAAGGTGAACCTTCAGTCCAGTCTGAGATCCTGAGCACTCTGGAAGAGGTTTTCTTCCAGGATATCTCTGTACTTGGCCGCATTCATCTTTCCTTCAACCAGTCGTCCTGTCCCTGCAGCTGAAAAACACCCCCATAGCATGATGCTGCCACCACCATGTTTCACTGTTGGGACTGTATTGGGCAGGTGATGAGCAGTGCCTGGTTTTCTCCACACATACCGCTTAGAATTAACACCAAAAAGTTCAATCTTCATCTCATCAGACCAGAGAATCTTATCTCTCATAGTCTGGGAGTCCTTCATGTGTTTCTTTCATATGTCTTGCACTGAGGAGAGGCTTCCATCGGGCCGCTCTGCCTTAAAGCCCCGACTGGTGGAGGGCTGCAGTGATAGTTGTCTTTGTGGAACTTTCTCCCATCTCTCTACTGCATCTCTGGAGCTCAGCCACAGTGATCTTTGGGTTCTTCTTTACCTCTCTCACCAAGGCTCTTCTCCCACCATTGCTCAGTTTGGCTGGATGGCCAGGTCTAGGAAGAGTTCTGGTGGTCCCAAACTTCTTCCATTTAAGGATTATGGAGGCCACTGTGCTCTTAGGAACCTTGAGTGCTGCAGAAATTCTTCTGTAACCTTGGCCAGATCTGTTCTTGTCACAATTCTTTCTGAGCTCCTTGGGCAGTTCCTTCAACCTCATGATTCTCATTTGCTCTGACAGCACTGTGAGCTGTGAGGTCTCATATAGACAGGTGTGGGCCTTTCCTAATCAAGTCCAATATATATATATATATATATATATATATATATATATATATATATATATATATATATATATATATATATATATATATATATATATATATATATATATATATATATATATATATATATATAGGCTAAACTGCAGTATTTTCATACACACATATATATATATAGATAGATAGATAGATAGATAGATAGATAGATAGATAGATAGATAGATAGATAGATAGATAGATAGATAGATAGATAGATAGATAGATAGATAGATAGATAGATAGATAGATAGATAGATAGATAGATAGATAGATAGAAAAAGTTGGGGTGAGGGAGGTGAGGAAAACAGCCTACTGCAGTCTCTCTAGCACCAAGGTTATATTTTTATTGTTCCAAATGGGTGTCAGTTTACATGGAAGATGTGAAGACTTGGTTATTTTTTATAAATTTCAACCTGGCTATGAGAGAGGTGTTTATGTTAAAGCTTTTAAAGCAGTTATGATGTTTAATACTGAAACTAATGAAAGATAGAGCTGAGATTTTTACCTTTCCACAGAGTGCTTGTTCTCAGTCCAGCCATGGCTGTCTAATGAACTTGATGTTACTTCATTCTTAAACAATGTTAATATGTAAATCAGTCTTTAATCCTCTTTAAATCAGAGATAAACACAGTTTGGTTTCTCACCTGCAGAGTCGGTCATGAAGACGCTGACAAACAGCGAAGCGAAGAAGATGATTATATCAGCCATATCCAGTTTCTATGTATGTCAGAAATCTGTCTGTGCCGAGGCTTTGAAAGTGTTTCTTGAGTAATGAAGGGATTTTACTGTGAAGTGTGTATCAGTGGAGGCATTGAAAATGTCTGTGGGGACATCTGACCCCTCCTGAGCCAATCACATGTGCGACTGATTCAGGAACTGGTTGATGGATATGGCGTGTGACTAGACATGTAACAGGAAGTGAAATCAGTGGCTCATCTCTTTACAAGTTTTGGAACTGTTGTGCGTTTGGTTGCCTTTGTCATTTCTTTTCTCCTCTCTGGGAGCATTTTGCACTTTGTTTAAACCTTTATTTAAGCAGGCAGAACAGTTTCTTTTTTGCAACTGTGGCCTGGTAAAAAAAAAAAAAGCCTTTTGAGGGGGCGGGAATAGATGAGGCTCAAACAAACAATACAGAACAATGAACAACAAAGCAGTACACAACAAATGATACTCATAAAATCACAGTAACCACACAAAAATCTTCAAATATTCTTATGAAAGTTTAGAGCTGATCTCTCCTAGTAAGATACTGACATAGTAATAAGTTATTGCTGATAATAAATAGCCTAATATTGATACCCAGAGGATCCTGTGTTTTCATTGCTTTCTTCTAATTTCTGGTATTTTAAAAGGTGAAATATCTGTTATGTTCAAAAGAACTTGGATTCAACAATAACTCTTCATCTCGCCTTGTGACAGCAAATATTAGTGCTTGCACCAGTGAGCTTCATTTGCATCACACAAATTTTGAGGCACATACTTTAAATCCACTCATAAAAATGGCTCTTTACCAAAACATTGTGCTGTCTGAAATTCAGGCAAACTGTAGGAAGACAGAGGGCCGTACCACTGCAAAGGTCAGTTCCATTATTTCACTTTAATATTCCAGATGCTGCTGTCTTGTTTAAGTTGCTGCTGCAGTGAAACTTAAATTAATCATGCTTTGTTGGTTATTTTTAAAGGAGAGGCTGGCTCAGCTGCAGGAGCCAGCATGGGCTAGCCAGCCAGCATTTAAGCTAATCCAAGAGGTGGATACACTTAAACATGAGATTGGAGATCTCATTGTACAGAAGCTTCTCAGCCTGCGACTCAAGGTAAATGGATACATTGTAATGCTGTTGTTGTATTTAGTCTCTTACAGCTTTTTTCCCCTTTAGTTTGGACACTGCAGTCCTGCAGATTTATTTCTTCTGTTCAACACTTCACACACCAAAATCGGTGTTATTGTCACTCTGCCTGTTTTACATTTATTGTCCACTTGAGGGCGCAGTAGAAAAAGATGAAGCTTCAATCCATGAGCTTCAAGGCTTCATGAAGCTTCATCTCATCATCACTACAGTTATAAATGTCTGGGTCTGTTGGTATTTTCAATAGCAACAGAACCTCAGTTCAAAATCTGACGATGAGATTAACTTTCAAGTTTTAAAACAAAGAAGGAAAAGAAAGCTGAAAATGAACATCAATAATCTGTCGGCCTTACAGATATTTTGGAACAATGCTCTGAAAATACCTGTGTCACGTGGCCACAGTTGAGGTTTTGGTCTGTTTCACCCCAGTTTCTACTTTTGGCTTATCTGCTTTTTCTAGGCAGGCCCAGGATTTCCATTTTTGGTCAGACCAGATTAATTTGGACTGGACTTTGTAATTATAGAAGCCAAGCTTTTGGATGCTATTATTTCTAATTATCACAAGTGTACACATGCACCTGTATTTAAAAACAAACAAAACAACAAAAACAAGACCCGGTCTACTCTTGATGTGGATTGTGAAGAACAAAATAAACTATCCTTGCTTCACAGTGTGCATGGTGGTTGATCCTCCTTCCTCCAAGCCTGTTGGGTTGGGGAAGCTGTCATGCCCCTTTGGACTACAGACGAGCTACAGGCAGACCACCCATCTTTGAGATGGAAGATTAGGCTCTCCAATGCTGACATTTTGTGCAGGTATGCTAATGCTGACATATTGCCTCCTGCCCTCTGAGTATCCAAAAAGATCTCCACATCTCTACAAAGACACACTCTGGGCCTGGTGCCAAAGATGGCCACCAATGTGAATAAGATCTGCTGTCTTGTCTAGTTCTGGAGCTGATGTGAGTAGGTGACTTCCAGATGAGACAGGCTTACCAGCTTTAAGAAGCTTATAATCTGCTGGGAATTACTCCTTTTGAGCCTGCTGAAGAATGATAGTCTAATGATAGTCTCAATGGGTGGAGAACTGGAAGGGGTCTGGGTATGAAGCGCTCTAGCCTTGGCATCAATGAGCTCCTGCCTAGTATTGTACATCTTATCATCCTGGCTTGCTGGTGTCGGGTGTGTGATGGTTAATCTACAGAGGTGGGGCTTCCGCAGGTCTTTGTGGTCCTCTTGGGTCTCTGTGTTGGGTGCTTCTGGACAGCTATTTGGAGGTTAACAAAGAAAAGGTGGTCCACCTGGCCACTTGTTTAGATCTATTAAAGCCTTCAGTGTGGTCCCTTTTGTCAGGTCATCACTGAGTCAACATAACGCGTGCGTATAGTGTAGTTTATGGCTATTTCTTGAATCTCGGCTACTTGAGTCCCCACACAAATCTTTTAACAACAATACTGGGAGTGGTAACAGGTTTTAACACGGTATGGCCACAGTGTCTTGTGAACCATAGGCAAGGTGAGCTCTCTTTCAAGGACACGGGCCAGATGTGCTGCACAGAGCTCCGATGTGGGATAGAATGCAGCTGGTTTGGAGTGACCCAAGAGCGAGCAAGAATAAAGGAAAGATGCACTTGGCCTGTGGTATCCTGGCTACCCATGTACCCCACAGCCCCATAACCCTGCTCTGAGGGAGCTGCGAAAATATGCACTTCGTGCAGGTTACCTTTCTGGTATGAAACCTTGCGGTACATACACCTGTGCAAAGGTGAGGAGGGGCGGAACTCAAGCTCAACCTCCAAGTATCTCTGCAGGTAGGTTGGGGTAATCTCAACCATGCTGTTTGTTCCAGAGCTGTTGGGTGATAAGCTTGGCTCGGGTGTAGACAGGTAATAGGAAACCCAGGGGATTGTGCTGAATAGGCTTGATACAGACTCGATAGAGGTTCCTAAGATTTGGCTGATCATACACCACAGGTCTATGCTTGTAGCCTAGATAGTCAGTCTTCCAGTTCCAACTGAGGCCAAGGGTAGATTCCATGGGGTTGGACTTTTCTTGGGCTAACCACTGGTCCAGGCTCACAGATCTGGCTTCTTCACAGATCTGGCTTCTTCTTCAGATAGGTGACTCAGCACTTCTGGATTATTGCAGGCCCACTGGCACAGGTCAAAGCCTCTTGAAGCCAAGGCAGACTACAGGAGGAAGATACAGTCCCAGCTATCCAGCAAAAACATAGGGGAGGTTTGGCAGGGCATTCACAACGTCACAAACTTCAGAGGCTGTGATGTGACAGCAGGAAACCTGAGTGTGTCCCTAGCAGAGGAACTTAACTGTTTATTTGCTCGCTTTGAGACAGAGGAAGTAAGTTCTCTAAAGCCATGCAAAGTCTAGTAAACTCACTGGGATCTGGGTGTACTAATTTGGGAATGGTAGGCTGAGGATCTCTATACACCCGTTCACTTACAGTTGCCTGCACAGGGTACCAGGTATGTGTCACGGCTGGGTGCTGCAGACTGGGCAGGGAGGACCTCAAAGCAGGACGCAGGGCAAAGAGCATATATCTTCTTAACTTTATTGGAAATGACGCACAAAAATAAAGCTTGACAGGGCCAGCTACACGAAGACTACACACTCAAAAGACTTGAAAACTAGAAAATTCAAAACACTTGAAAACTAAACACACCCAACACGAATGCTAACCTAAACGTACAAGACTAAGGACCCCAAGACAAAGACAAGGGCAGACAATAAATACACAAGGGTTAATGAGGGGAGTGACAACAGGTGGGAACACAGCTGACCATAATCACGGAGACGTGACAGGGGGAAGCATAACTGAATACAACACACAAGGAACACAACACTATCAAAATAAAACAGGAAGTGGAACGAAATACAAAATACCCAAACCTAACACAAGAAACCCAGAACAACATACAACAGAAAACCTAACCATAACAAACTGAGGATCTAAATAATAATACACATCAGCAACAAAATGCAACAAAATGGAACTACATAGAAAGAGAACTCAAGAATCTGGGCTACCGGCCCACAACCATGACAGTGGGAGCAGGCACAGAAGATGCTGGCCAGGGATGGGCTGGAGCACCACATGCTAGTGGCTGGTAAGGGGAGTTAGTGGTGCCAATGGCAATGATGTTGAGGAGGCCATAATGGTGGAGGTTTAGGATGCAGGTATGAACTACTTTGAGGGCCATAATGGGTGTGGTTCCTAGCTGATGCTTGACTCTCAAATGTAAGGTCATTCAGACCTCTAGTCCGGTCATCCTCAGGTTCTGCCTCTGGCCTCTGTTTTTCTTTCTCGTCTTTAACTGGATCGGCTGAACTCGGGAGGCACCAACCAGATGCCCCCCTTGTCATGGTCCTGGGCCGGTGGCCCAGTGTTTTGTTTTGTATTTAGGTCTGCGTCCTTGTCTTGTGTCAAGTCTGCATCTTTGTTCCCCTGAGTCACTTCCTGTTTTCTTTTGATAGTCTCGTGTTCCCTGTGCTTTGTGTTTAGTTTACTTCCCTCTGTGACATTAGGTTAATTTGGTTCACCTGTGTTCCCTCCTGTGATCCATTCGCTCATCAGTCCTCTTGTGTATTTAAGCCCTTGGTTTTCCTTTGTTCTTTGTTCAGTTCCTCGTCTTTTTATCAGTGTTATGTCAGCTGTGTGTTTTGTTTATGGAGTTTTGAGTTTTTGAGTTTTTTCCGTGTTTAGTTTGGTGTGGCTGGCTTTGCCCAGCCTTTCAATAAAAGTTATTAAGCACCCGTCCAGTCTCGTCCTGCGTCCTGCTCTGGGGTCCTCCCTGCCTTGACACCCCTGGCTGGTAGGGATGGGTGGCTCCCGCAACTGACACTCTCTTCCTCTTCTCTATCAATTAACATGCAGAGGAGCAACTACATAACATCAGTGATCTAACTGGAAAATTTAAAGTGACAGTGCAGTTTAGTATAGGCACTTTTATGCACTGTTCATCCCATGCCACATGGATACCCCCTGAAATCTTTCGAGTAAACAAAACTATTTAAACAACCCATTGTGTTTGTAGTGGTGGTGCATTTAGGGCTGAAAAAGTGACTATTGGCCTTTTGGCTGTGACATCCATTCACTTAAACCCCAAGATCCAAAATATAATAAAATTAATATCAGTTTATTTGAATGATTGCTGTCATATAGTTAAGAGCAGCTACTGGGTGAGCTACACTGACTCACATCAGAAGAGAGAACAGCACGCTGCATTGTAACTGAATAAAAAAAAAATACCAATAGTGTTGCTGCTGCTCAGAGGAAGAGGGCGGGACTTTACTTGGTGTCAGTGAGAGAATGAAACAAAGCTCAAATGAGCGAGAAGGACGATGAAGGAAACATCTGTGCTGTGTCTGCTCTGTAAGTAGAATCTCTGTGTTTGTTTGAATGATTGACCTTTGACTGTCTGCTCTCCTGATAACTGATGATGGAGGAGAAGACATGAAAAACAAATCAGGCTGAATTCAAGTTCCAAACACCATGAGGACCAACTGCAGGTCTGAACTGACTCTTTATCTTTGCTCAGGAGGAAACACAGCAGGCAGTGAAAAGCTCAAATCAGTCACTGACTACATGAACACAGCTGCACAGAGGACACATCACTGTACTGTGATGCTGAGGAGGAGAGTTTGTATTTGTACTCACAGTACGGCTTAATGTACATAATGACGAAAGAGCTGCTCTTCAAGGAAAAACTGGGGTTGACGAGCATGTCACTGATAAAGTTCATTGACAAAAGTTTGAATGTGGTGAGGACAGTTAATAAAAAACAGGACACGAAGATTTGTAAATAAAAAATGAGCAGATCTATCAGAGAGAGACGAGTTTGTGGGTCTGTCAGCTGTTTGTGTGGAGTTGTTCTTTGTGTGTTGATGTCAAACCAACCTGAGTGTCGTTTCTCTTTAGTTCTGATCTCACTGCTGAGCTGCACAACAAACCAAGGTCAGTAACCTTCTTCTGTCACAGCTTCAGCCTGATAAATGCTCACTAATATGACCTGCAGTAATGTCAGTAATTTGTTAGTAACGCATTACTCTAATCTGACTACTTTTTTCTGGTAACGAGTAATCTGATGTGTTACTATTCGCAGTCTAGTAATCAGATTAAACTTACTTATCCAAGTCATTGTGCGTTACTTTTTTGTCATTTTCTCAAGTACAACGATATATTTTTGCTTTCTTCTTGCGTCTCGGGGAGTGGCGTCTGGCCGAAGCGACAATTGCGTCCCGTTTTCATCATCAGGACAGTAACAGCACACAGACACACAAACGTAAACAATGGAGGGAGGAGAGAGATGCGCGTTTACTAGCTGAAATACAGGCACTATTGTGAGTCTGTGTCAGCTAAAGATGATATCATGGTTAGCTGTGCACAAAGTGCTATCCAGCTTCAGAAACAGTACGTCAGGTTTGAAGAAACATCTGGAGTCACGGCTGCTGGTGATCGTCTGCCATAAAGTGATCCCGATGTTGCTGTGTGCTTTTATGTGTAATGTCTTTGCTTATGTCGGTAAACAGAGTGCAGTCAGCATGATTTATGAAGGGCTTATATATAACATGAAGAAATAACCTGTTTGTCAACAAGCTTTAGGAGTCTGTGTTATTGTACCTACATTATAATCAATCCAGTGTTTTTGGCCTCTTCAAATATCTTTATAGAACTGTGATGTTATACTTGTTGTGATTTCTTCAGCCTTCTGAGCCAGATTTCTGTTTAAAAGGACATTTTTAATGTCATTGACAGTTTTCCCTTCATAAAAAACAAATACAGTGTTTTGCGGACTATAAGGGACACCGGGTTATGAGCCGCATGATAAAACTTTATTCACCTCATTCACAGTAACTCCGAATATTGTTCAGTTGTAAGAAATACAGAAAAATACTCACATTTTAAATCATTCATCTTCCACAAATCCATCAAATTGCTCATCTTCAGTGTCTGAGTTGAACAGTTGGGCGATTTCAGCATCAAGCATGCCGGGTTCCCTCTGTCATTATCCGAGTCAGTCTCGTCGTTGTTACTGTTTTGTTCTGGTTGCATCTCACAGCAACCCTTTAATTGTTAATAAAAGGGCAACTTTCGCTGGCAACCTCACGCCATCTTCTTGAACGTCTTAACAGACGCTACAATATATTCTTTATTAATGAGGGTAAGAACAAGTCATATCTTCATTTTATATTTAAGCCCTCCATAAATCCCGCGCACCAGTATATTTACAAATATAAGCAAAGATAAAACATTTAGAAAAAAGAAAGAAAATCTCTTTTTGAACACAACACCAGAAACCTGAAAAGTCCGCTGTCACCGTGTTTTGTGTGCATACAGCGCTTGTACTGCGTCCCTTCATACGCTGTGGCATCGCCCGGACCTCTCTTTGGCACCGAGGGTGAGAGCACACACACACACACCCGGACCTCGATTCGTCTTTTAGCTACTTCTAGCGATTTTTGAGACAGCAGCGAGTTTTGTTGGACAAAAGTTGGCGACAGTCCCGGCCGCCGATCGCCAGATTACGCACAAATATACAGGCCAGCATCGATAAAAACAGGCCAAATCCATGATAGGTTTCTGCAGTTTACTGCGTACGGTTTCCATTTTTGGAACAATGCTTCCACTTCTTGTTGAATTTATCTCCGGCGGCTTTGGCTGCTTTCCACACCTGCTGTGCCACACCTACAGCTTGTTCCTGTCTGACATCGCCAGTAGAGCCATTTTGTGAATCAATGATGGCCTATTTTACAGAATTCAATGAGGCCTTTGAACTGATCTGTCAGACCGGAGGCCATATCGCTGCAGACCACAGAACGGTGCAGTGGTGTGGATGCCTCAGCCATCGGCGGTCAGACGGCAGGGCTCAAATTACACAGACCGACCGACATTTTCTAACTATTTGAAAAGCATACGCTGGGTGTTACCCCCCTCCCCCTGTCATACGCTTTGTACGCTCTGGAAAATGTCGATATTTATTACCAAAGCTGCACTAAACATTTTGAGAGATTTTTGAGCGCAGTGTACCACATAAAATTGGTTCAAGGTCAGTATAAGCACAAGAATTCATACATAAGGCGCACTGCTGATTTTTTAAAAATTTGAGGATTTTAAGTGCGCCTTATAGTGCAAAAAATACGGTATATAAAAGTCACAGCCAAAAACTGAGTGCAGCTTCTACCCTGTGACAGAAATGCTGTTTCTCATTCAATATCACCTGATATCATTCATGAGATATTTTTTGACACGTTTCACAGATTATAGGTCAGCAAGTCATTTACGGCCATTTAAATACAGGCGATCATTTTCTGGCAAACAGAGAAATAATTGTTTTGTCACAACACCAGCAGCTATTGAATGTAAGTAACTTGTAATCTAACTTAGTTAGTTCTAAATTCAAGTAATCAGTAAAGTAACTAAATTGTTAAAGGAGTAATCAGTAATCACATTACTTTTTCAACATAACTATGCCATCAATGATGACCTGTTTGGCCTCATGTTACAATACAATACAAAGCGCCTTGAGGCAACTGTTTGTTGTGATTTGGTGCTATATAAATATGAATTGAACTGAAATTGAATTTCATTGTAACCCTCACAGCTCATCTGACTGTGAGTCCCAGCAGATCTCAGTTCTTTAAATTAGACTTTGTGTCTCTGAGCTGTGAGGAGGACGACAGCTCTGCTGGATGGACTCTGAGGAGGAACACAAGCAGAGACATGACTCAGTGTGGAGATGAGTGGGGAATATGGTCTGGTTCCTCCTGTAACATCAGCCACATTTTCACATGGGAGAGTGGAGTTTACTGGTGTGAGTCCAGAGAGGGTGCCATCAGTAACATGGTTCAGCTCACAGTCACTGGTAAGCTGAGTGTGTGGAGTTAGTGTTGATGAAGCTGTGTGTAAATGGATGAAATGCTGTAGTTTGTCTCTGTGTTGAGGTGGATCAGTGATCCTGCAGAGTCCTGTCCTCCCTGTGATGGAGGGAGATGACGTCACTCTGCTCTGTCAAACAAAGACCACTCCCTCCAACCTCCCAGCTGCCTTCTTCAAAAACGGCACCTTCATTGGCAATGAGACTACGCGTAACATGACCATCCAGCATGTTTCCAGGTCAGATGAAGGCCTCTACAAGTGTGACATCAGCGGTCATGGAGAGTCTCCATCCAGCTGGATCACTGTCACAGGTGACACACTCACCTGTCTGTGTTTCTGCATGTTTCAACATTCACAATGTGACCACAACTTAATGACTGTGTTTGCTTCATTTTAGAGAACAACTCCACCACACCTCCACCCACATCCATCTTTCCTGTTCTCTCTGTGACGTCATCTGTTGGATCAGTCTATGTTGTTGTTCTACTGGTTCTGCTGGTGAGGCGATGTGTTCACAGGAAGCCTGAAGGTGAGACTCAGAGCTCTGCTTTTTCTGCATGATTCTGTTTTGCAGAAGAATTTGCTTTAATTATATTAGATGTTTTTGTTTTTAAATACTATACCAATAAAACCAATTAAAAAAAACAGATCATTTTCTTGTATTAAATTATTTTCAGCTTTTAAATTTGGATCATTTCAACAGATCAAGAGGAAGATGAAACTGCAAACAATGACCCGGCAGATAAATTTACATACAGTGACATCCAAATATTAAATCAGCAGCAGCAGCCAATCAAACGAAGCAGAGGTACTGTGGTTTTTTGTTTTATTTATTTGAGCAGCAACAGTAAAACAAAAATTTTCTGATTCAGTGACGTTTAACTGAAATCAGTTTTTATTTGATTAAGTTTAATTATAATTTACACTTTTATGAATACTTCAGATTTTTATTTGACTTGTTTCCTCTGTCCAGAGTGCAAAAACTTCATTAGATGTAATTTTGTGTCTTTAAAGTTTGCTGTTGTGTATTGGCAGTTAGCAGACAGACATTTAACAGAATCTACCAACTCTGTAGTCGTCCAGTTTCCCGTTTTAGCTCAAAAATAAGAAAGGAAAAGGCTTCAACTGCAGATTTTTAATCACAAGAGGTTTAGAAAAAAGAAAATATAGATTAATAGTTATAGTACCTGAATTCACTCTACTATTCTTTTCACATTTTGTCTTTTAACTCATTTTACTGCTTTATATTCGTGGTATGAGGTATGGGATTATGGGCTATCTGGCCCATTGTTGCAGGCCATTTAGTTCCTGTATAACTGCAGCAAGAGCTTGGTCCACATAGCCAGCACTAAATCTGGCTTTTTTGCTGAGGGTGTTGGACTTCACCAGGGCTGCCCTTTGTCACTGATTCTGTTCACAATTTTTATGGACAGAATTTCTTGGCAGAGCCAACTGGCAGAAGGCTTCAGCCTTGGTGGACTCAGAATCTCATCTCTGTTCTTTGCGGATGATGCAGTCCTGTTGGTGCATCAGGTGGTGGCCTCCAGCCCGCAGTGGAACAGTTCGCAGCCGAGTGTGAAGCAGCTGACATGAGAATCAGCACCTCTAAGTCTGAGGTCATGGTCCTCAGCTGGAAAACGGTGTAGTGACTGACTTGCCCCTCCCTTAGCGATAGGGTGATGAGTGCAGCTATTCGGGAGGGGTTCAAAGTAGAGCTGCTGCTCCTCCAAGTTGAAGGGAGCCAGTTGAGATGCCTCCTGCACATCTCTTGGGTGAGGTGTTCCGGGCATGTCCTACCAGGAAGACACCCAGGGAAGATCCAGGACACCCTAGTGGAGGTGGCAGGGGAGAAGGAGGTCTGGGCTTCTCTGCTTAGTCTTGCGACCCAGCCCCAGGTAAGTGGAAGAAAATGGCTGGATGCATGTATGGATGAATGGATTCGTGGTATTTTAAATGTCACCAAAATGTTAAATTCCATCCATCCATTTTCTTCCACTTATGCTCTTCAGGGCCACATGTGAGGGTGGAGCCTATCTCAGCTGTCATTGTGCGAGATGCAGGGTACACCCTGTACAGGTCACCAGCCTGTCGCATGGCCAATACACAGAGAGACAGACAACTCACCGTTCATTCCTGAATACTGAAGACTCTGCCTCCCATTTTACTCTTAATCATAGGTAGCAAGTAGACTAGTACAGGCTCTGAAATGTACTCAAAGTAAGAAAGTAAAAGTACCTCTTTGGAGGACGTTTCTACCTGCTATTTTTCTGTAAAGCTAACTGAACTACATTATTATATATTATTGTAATAATATAAAATAATACATGAGAATAGAAACGTTATTCCAAACTAAATTTTAATCCTAATGAATGCACTTAGTTTGAATCTGTTCTGTAGGACACAAACTGTGAAAGGGAGTTTAATCACAGCTCTTGTCTCTGTGTCCTCCATAGTAGAGGGCCGGCCTCTAGGGAGCCGAATTCCTGATAATGCAGATGTTGTTTTGGAACATTCACTTGGGAACCCATTCAGTAAATCAAATATTCCAAATTTGCGTAGTTACTGTCGTCGCCATGCAGAACCGAACTTTATCTCCGGAGCTAATCCCTGCGAGCACGTTCTCAGCTGGCCTATGCATCCAGCTTGCGGCTCAGGTCCAGCAGGCTCTGAGTATGAGTCTGTACGGCTCTGCACAGCCCATCCATCTGGTTGTGAAGTCTCTGCATATGTCGAACTGGTCCCCAGATTTTCTTAATTTCACAGTAGCACTAGCTAAGATGCTGAAGTACCACAACCACAATTTACTGACATCAGCCCGCGGTCCAGCCCACTGTAACTATAAATGATACAGAAATTATATGCTTTTGGCTCATTGTATGCAATAAGCCCCGGTGATGGAGTATATGCCAATAGGATTGTCTCATACATGTTATTGTTCCTCCATTTAGGCTCAGATCATTTGGTGTTTCATGGCGCAATGACCGGAAATACAAATTTCCTCAGATGTTAAACCTAAAGTAACAAGTCTGTTTGAAAATGTAAGGAGTAAAAGTAAAAAATAGTCAGAAAAATAAATATTCAAGTAAAGTACAGATACCTGAAAAATGTACTTAATTACAGTATTTGTATTTCGTTATTTCCCACCTCTGCTATTACGTATCCTAGGAACCACAAGCACAGCAGTCTGAGAGCGAAGTGCTCTATTGGGGTCATACGATAATATGAGTTCATTAAGATAAGATGGCCCTAATTATTTAAGAGTATGTGAGAAAATTCTGTTCTGGATTTAACAGGGAGCCAATGAAGAGAAGCCAAACAAAAACATTTATTAAATATAAAATGCCATGAGCTGTGAGAGGCCGTGGAGAAAAAAACTACAGTTCCCAGCAAAATGATGTTACTTACCGTTGTTATAGTTTTATGCAAAAAGAATTATGACTCCATAGATCTAATAAGGCCTGAATTAGAGTTCTGTGTCAGTTCTACATATGTAACCTGAAACCCCTCTGAACCCTACGTTGTAGTAACATACAACCTAACCTGATGTCCACCTCTTGAGTAATTTAACTACCTGTCAGGTAGATGCTCCCTTGTGAGTAGTGGTAGGCTTCAGAGGTCATTTCCAGTTACACAGGTAGGCCCTGCAAAGACCCAAGGTAGAGTCTAAATTCAGACCAACTGTTCACCATCATTCAATTAGCAAGCGAGCACCGCAATTAGCACTTGACATTAGCAAGCTAATTAGCATTAACAAACTAATTAGCATTAATTAATTCAGGAATTCAACTGGCTTTTTCTATTGTTATTGGACAGTGCATGTTGACAGTACCAATCTTTCTGTAGTTACGGTCTTCAGGGAGCAGCAGATGCTGCCTCCCTGGTTCCAAAGTGTTAGTCTCTTAGCTGCAGTCCAGGGTTCTAGCTACTGCCTCAATGCCTTGCTGAGGTGCTATAGCAATTTCCATTGCTATTGTCACAGTGAGCTCAGGGACACAGCTGGCATGGCTTGCCATTGCGTAAGTGTCGTTCAGTACACTTGGGAAATTTTCTTGCTAGAACCCTGGCAGTCAGAGACCAACACAGAGAGGATACCAACACTTTCCACTTCAAGTCCACACTGTAAACAAATCGTGCATGCACAATATTGCCACTGCATGTTTTTTTTTTTAACTGTTGCAGTCACACTAAAAAAAAAAGTACTAAATGGGATCATTTGAGAGTTTTAGTTTTATTTCATAAAGTTTATACATATTAACACATTTAAGGTTTTTTTTAACTCAATTTCTGTCTCTTCAGTGATGTTTATGCTTTCTCCTACAGCCGCAATACATACCACAACATTATCCAGCAACTTCTAGCAACTTTTAGGACTGCCAATAGCTTCTTTCCTTACTGAGGAGTTGGCAGTGGTTTGAATCATATTCATCTAATAGACATATACATATAATTTTTTTCATGTAAATGGGGAGTCTTCTTCACACACTGTTGTTAATTATGGGGTTTCACAAGGTTCTGTGCTATGACCAATTTTATTTACACTATGAATTATGCAGTAAATTACTCTCTGTCATGAAGCCAGATGACACACTAGTGGCAGTGGCACAGTGGTAGGCACTCGCCTTTGGCGCTTGGAGGGTTGCCGGTTCGAGCCAAGACCTGAACCACATTGCCTAACGGTAGCACCGGTCTCTGGGTGCATGACCACAGATGGATTGAGTGTGATCTGGAACAATCATTTCATTGTGTGCCTTGTGTGCACAATGACAATGGAATCTAATCTAATCTGAATCTACCAAGTGAAACTGCAGGAATGCCTTAAAGCATTCTCTAGAAACACAAATCTATTAGAAAGACAAATCTTAGATGTTGAACCAGAGACTTACTCTAGATGGCATTGCAGTAACACAAAGAGAGCATATTTCTTCCATATTGGCTCGTCTTCATTTCTTTGATTCCAAGTTTTTCTTAAAATACTTCTCAAAGTCTGAAATAATCAGGCCCCATCTAAGCTTATTACAGTGTCACCCAAATAACACTTGCTTCTTCAGATTGTTGGCTTACTTGTGAGATTCTAGGAAACTTAAGAGTAGAATGGACTGGCACCCTATTTTCACCTCTTATATACAGCATTGGCATTTAATCATTAGTTATTTTTAATCTCTGGATCTCTTGTCCACGGTGTGTCTTTGACCCATCTCCCTCCCCTACCTCTCAATTTGTTGCAGCAGATGACTGCCCGTCCCTGAGCCTGGTTCTGCTCAAGGTGTTTCCTGTCTTAGAAAGGGAGTTTTTCCTTTCCCACTATTAGCCAAGTACTTTCTCATAGTGGGTCATTTTGAGTGTTGGGGTTTGCTTTTGTTATTGTAGGGTCCTTTCTTTACAATATAAATCACCTTGAAATGACTGTGAGTTGGCACTATGGATGAATGCAATTGAATTTTTAAACTTATACGTTATTAGCAAGATGAATAAATAGACAGACTGAACAGACTAAATGTTCTTTAATATAGTAAATCGTTTTGGTTTAAAGTTCAGCAGCAGCTACTCCTATTGTGAGCACTCATGAAATGTAGTCTCACACTGATGAGACTACCGCCCACAGTGTGTCCTTTTGAGACTGCTTCTCATGTGTTTGTGCTGTGAGAAAGTTTGCTTGTACTCTGAGTCAAAGTGTTGAAGTTTCCATTTAGAGAAGGTGGCAGCTCGTGGTCATACTTTTCACAGAAGCACCTGCCAGTTCTTTGTGATTACTCTGTGCTGCACAGCAGAGGTTTTAAGAGAGTAGAAAAAAGCTTGCGAAACCCTGCTGCACTTTTTAAATTTATCAGTTAATCTCTACTTAAATAAAATAATTTTTGCCATCTCTGCAGTGCAGTTAAAATAACCGTAGTTGTACCTGCAGTAATTTCAGTGTGTTCTGTTGCAGAGAGTGATCCAACTGCAGCCTACTCAGCAGTGAGAACTGAAGACACCAGTTCTGGACAAAAAACCACCAGACCAAAGAAGCCCAGAGGTGCATCTGCTCTGTAACTGTGAACAGAGCCAAGCTAGCTGCTTCCGGCCTTTGTGCCAAGCTCAGCGACCCACATCCTGACTTAAACTCAGGGTGTCAAACGTCTCATCTCTCCGAGGGACAAATTCAAATGAAATATGGTCCTAATTTTAAATGATAAGGTCAGTGTATATACCAGTAATCCCTTTGAGCCAAAAGATCAGGCTGCAGACTGCTCTATACACTCAGTCTCAGACTGTTTCTTCTACTCTAGAATATATATGATGTAATAGAGGATATCTCTAATATGGTCATCTCAGGCACATGAGCCCATTCACCTGCTGTTCAGGCTTTTTGTTTATAAGGGCAGCCAGGGAAAAAAATCTAAAGCATCTTGTTTCAGGCAGAGAATAAACAAAGGTGCTGCACCAAGACTGAGTATAAATAATTAAGGATGAATCTGGACTGCATATCACAGAAATTTACCCTTGAAACAAACTAGTGGAGTTTCACTTTAAATGTGGAGATAATGTATCTGTATCTCTCTGCACAGTAGAAGCTGCCAGATTCATCCAGCTTAGATTTAAAAAGACGAATAGACAGCCAATAAAAATGTCTGTCCAAATATCTGATTCAGTACAAAACTGGATGGAATCAGGAGCACTGCGGTTTTTATTAATAACTTTTAGAAAGAAGCTTTTTGCTCACATAGATATCTTTTCATAATCTTCATCACATTACCTGTGGTGTCCCACAAAGTTCAATTCCAGGTCCCACTTTATTTTCTATTTGTAATTTACTCGCTCACCTTTTACACACCCATGTCTCCTTTTAGAAAGCAAGAGCTGTTTCTATGCCAGGAGAACAAGAACTTACTAACATACTAATCAGTGGGATATTGTTAACAAATATCCATAAATGTCTGGGCCCATCAGTTCTGTCACCTGGGAGCTGGAACTTATCCCAGCTGTTGAGGTAAGAGGAGGGATACATCCTGAATCAGTCACAAATCTGTCCCCAACATTTTGCTGGGCTATTAATGAGGCTAAATCTCGCAACAAAGTCGATAATTAACCAAGAATATCATCAACATTCTGTGAGAAAGCAGGACGTCAGAGAAGACAAAGACCAAAAACCGACCCAGCAAACAAATATCTGATGGAAAGTTTGTGTGCGGTGCTACTTAGGATGGAAACTTTGTGGTTCTCTTTGTAAGCCTCGCTGCTCGACCTGTCTGACACATCTTCTGTCTGGGAGACGAGAAGAGGGAGAGAAGTGTGAAGCGGCAGGTGTTTGATTTCAGTGCAGCCGATGAGCAAGTTGTTTCAGTTCTGTGGGTTTGAAATTTGTAAATTTCAAAACACAGTTTTAAGAGTGGGTTTGATCTCAAACTCAGCAATGAAAACATACAATTAAAATGCTTTTTACCATCAGTAACTTCACTGATATTTATATTTTATTTGCTTGTTGACCCTTGCTGCTATGGCAGCATTCGGGTTTTTCTGTATGATTAATAAACTTTTGTTCTCACTTGTTTTTCTCGCATCATTCTGTGGGTTTCACTGAGGTGTCAGATGGAAATTTTTGACTTCTTATGGTTTGGTTGTGGCTAACTGGTGCACAGCACTTCTCAGTGCAGAAAACAAAAGATAAGCATGAAACCACAACAGCAACATTTCCACTCCTTATTTAAGTCACCCAGAAACAACCCAGCTGCTGACCTGAAAAGACTTTTCGTTGTCATTAATGGTTTAATTTGAAAACAAATATGTTACATAGTATCTTTTTTAATACTTCCCCTGACAAACATCTGACAAAACTTAAGTGTTTTGTGATAAGCTACAACATCATGAACATGTGAGTGGACTGGATCACATCACCCGAACCAGCACAATCTCACCTGTTAAACCTGTCGGAGAAACTTACAGTGGCTCTGAATCACAATAAAGCCCTACTGGTGAACCTGGGTATTACAGCACAGCAGCTGCTAGAAATATTTTATATTCCATCTGTCCTGGGATCACCTCATTTTTTAAATCTGCTTCAACTGTGTGTAAAGTTGGAGGAAACTAAGTTACTTTAAGCTGTATAGCAGTGCAGTGAGGGAGTCTTCGTGGAAGATGCTCAAGGTGGCCCGTTGCTCAGCCTCTGTTGTTCTTCCTGACTGCAGATGGCAGTGATGGTCACAGGTGTGTGGAAAACTGAGTTAATGTTGAGATCAGCTGTTGGCGCACATTTGGTGGCGCCTAGAAATGAGCGGGTGAAGCCCGGTGACGGTGATGTGATGGAAACGAGGCGCCTCTAAGGACCGATTCTTCTTAGCGAACAAGAAGAGCTCTCAGCTCCGCAGAGAACCCGTGAGGGAAGAGGCGGAACTTTATTTTGATGGACACACCATCGAGCCAATCACATGTAACGACAGACTAGGCTCATACCATTATGTAAAAGAAGAAGGGGGGGGCAGACCCCTGAAGACAGAGAGCATAGTGGTAGAGGCGAGATACAGAGACACAGGGAGGCGGGTTTTAATTAATGTCTTTATTTAATCGATTTGTTTGATTTGGTTTACTGTTGAGTTCTTAATTTAAAGTTTAGAATAAAACTAAAAGTAGTATCTGTGTATTTATAATGAGAAAAATGCTTAAAGCTAAATAGAAAAAAACAAGTTTATCAACAAACCATATTCATAATTGCTACATTAGGCCCCGTATGGTACCGGCTCTTCTGAGGGAGTTGAGCCAAAAGAGCCGGACCTCCCTTCACTGAAGATTTTCGGGCTTCTTCCTGAAAGCGCCGAAAACAGATTCAAAGCCGTAAACGAAACCTACCAGCGACATCTAGCGGTCATCTGCAGTCATAGCAGCAACAAACTCACTTGATTCCGGCTCCAACACAAAAGCAACAAATGCAGTCTGAAGCTGCTGTGTCTTCATTCTTTGTCTACACACGAAGGTGTTACAATATTTTAAAATCTCAGTTTACTGATGTTTAATTCTGCTGTCCTGTTAACACTCATAGTTACTCATAATTGGCTGAAACATGAGTTAGATATGACAGCTCTGTGACTGATGGCTGAAGGTATTTCAGTGTTTTGGAGGTTTGGCTGAAGGTTTGTCAGAAGCTCTTATTGCACTGCAGTGGAAACCACTGATGATGATAATGATCAAAAGGATATCTCTGGATTTGGATCATACCTTTTCATGTTTTTTTTTCTTTTTTCATTAAGACAACATTGTTGTAATTTAACACAAAATATAAAAAGATTCAAATTTAGCACTGCAGAAAGTGTGAATAAGCATATTCAAAGCATGTAATTGCTTTTAAAAAAAAAACCAATTGGACAAAAATTGGGAAAGAATGATTCTTAAGGTTAAAAAATATACAATTATAGCCAAGAATCATAAAATATGACATAATGAAGGTAGGTGTGTTTAGACCACCTGTCAGCTGATAAACTTTTGTCTCTACCTCCTCCTCCCATCACCTGTTTATGGCTTCACTCGTTCTTTTTTATCTTTTTGTGCTTTCTTGAAGTCTTTGTTCAATAAAACAACCGTCAACGACTCTGCTCTGGTATGTGAATTTTATTTCTGTTACCCTCCAAACCTGCAACTGGGACACTTTAATACAAGAGCAGTAAATTCAGGTCAGAGTAACCACCTCCTCCTCACCAGGTAGAATTCACTTTTAATATAAATAAATACATTTATATAAATGTGTAATTGTACAAACTCCTGAGTAATTTCAAACTGAAGTTATTACTGTGGCCCGCCTGAGTTCCCGGCTCAATCACAGCAATTTCCTGTTCAGTGGGATTAACCGGAAGTGGGATTATTCTGCCGTTAAACACGCGTGTCTGTGCTCGCTGACTTCTTTGTGTGTTTGGAAATAGTTGCAGCTTCATCCCGCATCTTGTCATCTAAAGGTAAGCAGCGGCTAACTGTAATGTGAGTTGAGTTAATCTGGAGCTGAGCTCCTGAATGAGGTCTTCTGCTGCTCCCCTCGGTGTCTGTTCGCTTTATTGTGAACACGCTGAGATCAGAGTGAGCGTGGAGACCAACACCAGCTAATCATTAGCTCAGCATGCTGGCAGAAGGTGGAGCAGAAACTCTGTTTTCCTGCTACAAACCTCTACAGCACTCAAGGCCTCAGGACATGATTTCATTTACTCATTATTAATGGTCCGCGGGTAAGTAGCGACCCGCCACTTGTACTACAAATCCCACAATGCACTGCAACAGCTGATGCGGGCCAATCCTGGCGAGCTAACCCGTTTTCCGCGTATCCGAAGACGCATTGGTCAGTGATCAGCGGATAAAAACATCAGTCAGCACTTTTACAGCAACGTTTAGGCTAGTCTGACCCCCAAAATGGCCAAACGGAGAGGAGCACAGAGATCCCAGCAACAACACAATATCATGTAAAACACGGGACACGACACGCAGGGTAATTTACACCCTTTTGCTGCACGGTGGGATCTGCACAAACACCGCAGCGTTGCCGGTATAACCAGTATTTGCTGCGTCAGCGTGAATAATTGTGATTCAATCTGAAGCTGATCGTGTTTGCTGGCCAGCCTGACTGGAATCAGGCGGGAACGGCAGGGAGATGCCCCGCCTCCCGGAAGGTCCGCTTGTGACTGACGTCATTATCAATGTTAATACCAAACCTTTGAATCCATGTGCAGGATCTGTCAGGATGATGTGACACTCAAATGTAAGCAAATAATTTGGTCCAAAATATTTCTTCCTAGTATTATTAGTCATGATAACTGGCCTTAAATTTTTATTTGTTTATTATGTAATTTATAATGTAGTTATTTATATTCCGATGTATTTCTATATAGTTTATTTTTTATTTATATATTCTGTATTTTACTTTCAAGAAAACTGTAGACGTGCACTAGATTCACTGTTGTTTAAGTGCAGTAAATGCATGGACTCCAGCCACAAACCTGTGGGTTACCAGTCGTCTGTTCAGACCTTCTGTCTTTGTCTCCAACAAGTTTCCCACCTACTGTTTCTAGATGCCCACCCTAACATAGCCGGCTAGAACCGTCCGTATCCCACAAAAGCCTCTAAATCCAAATGCAGCCTTAAAGGGCTCATTCCCCCAAACAGTGCAGTGTGGTAGCTTCTAATAAAGATCTGTTCTCCTGCAGCTGATTATCAGGAGGAGGAGAGTCTGACGGAGCAGCAGAGGAACATTTTCAGCCTCTACAGAGGAAACAATGAGTTCAACACAACAGGTGAGAAAAATCTCAGTGTTACACTATTATTGAAACTGTGTGACTTCATCAGCTGCTGTTGGTTTGTTTGATTATGGTCCCAATTAGCACTGAAGTTACAACAAGACCAAATAAAAAGGTCACATTTTAACAGGACACTGAAACAAAGACATTAATAATCAAGATTCAGATCAAACCCACAATTTATCACACAACACATCATTTTCATTGAGCAGTATTTGATCTATAATGTCATTTTCATTACTGTTATAATTACACATTTCATATTTTCATAGCACTTTTCCACTCTCTCCTCATTAGATCTCATTGTTTTCCAACCAGTTTGATTCCAGTTCTTACTGGTTTGGAAATGCTGTACCAGTAGCTGTTGACGTTGCTGTTGTGGTGATCCCCAGAGTCTCTCATGCCGTGGTTCAACACACTCCAACTCCACTGTGTTGGACTGCAGCTGGTGGCAGTAGTCCTTGTTGTGCTCTGAAGATCTGCTTCAAGCTTTAGGGTCACTCTAAGCAGAAGCTGCAGAAGGTGGAGAGCTGCTTCATGTGCTGCTACAGCAAACTCACAGAGGCTGCAGAGCAGAACAACAGCCATTAGTAGTGCTAATGGTGGCCCCCACTAGCAAACTGTGGTTCTAGTGATCGTTCTGATGAAGTAAAGAAAAAATAACAGCTGAGCACAACACACGCTGACGCACACACGTACACTCACAGCTCAGGACAATGAAGGCGTGGAAAAACTTGTCAGCGATGATCCACTTGTGTTAAAGCCTGAAATTTCCTTTTCTTCTTGACTTCTCGCACCATGCCGGTTGTCGTTTCGATTTCTGTAGCCCGCGAAATCAAGCACGTGCACGACTGTAGGGAAACTTCCCGTGCTCTGCGGTAGATTGCAAATTTCAGCGAAATAACACAGGCGCTAGCAGCGATCATAACAGCGATCTAGCCGGGGTGGAGTCTGCAGGTTGCGCTTCTGTTTGCTAAATGCAGTGACAGCAGAGTTCCAAAAGTGAAGCGGTGAAATCCTCAGCCCGGCGCCAGGGCATCTCAGCAAGGCGCAGCACCTGGCGATCAACCGCTAGCAACAACACTGTAGGCCTGGGAAAGGAGCTCAAGTGAGTGTGTCTGGTGCCCGGCGTTAGCCCACGGTGTCCGGCGTTAGCCCACGGTGCCCGGCCAAGCGCAGCCAGGCTCGAATAGTTTGATTACAAAAATTCCTTGACACAAATTTGTTGCTTCGATTCTTCTTTAAACTCCGGAGCGTTTCACTTGCATTAGAAGCTTTAGTTCTCAGTACCACGGATTCCCTCTAACACTGATATCATGTTTTCACTGTCAAGACGCTGGTGCTAGTGCTGGTGCCAGTTCCAAGGAACCAGAAAACTGCTTAACAGGCCTATATTTCCACTGATTCGCGAGCTGATCCTTTACATACTGGTGTGAGTGGTTCGTCATCTGGAAATGGAAGTCAAAGGGAACAAGCATAGCAGAACACAATCCATTTTTTGCAAAAAACTTTTCTTGTACAACGAACATATTTCATGGTCCAAACAAAACTACCCAGCAGCACGGTCAGCCTTAGGGCCCAATCTAGTTCACGGCCATAAAAATCTAATCACTTTTCTCGTGTAATACACAGCATGCAGTGAAATAGCAGTAGAAAACTTTACATGGAGATGGCAGAGTCACACCCTTCTGCTGCTTGCATTACGCATTCTTGGCTCTCAAACCTGCTGGATTGCGGTTCTGGAGCGAAACCCGTTTTTCAGCCAATCACAGAGTTAGTTCGCAGTGGAAAAAGCGCTAAACGGTTTCAGCACTTAGCACTGTGTCACCGGAAAAGGGTTCGATCGCTGACACGTTTGTCCACGCTCACTGCTCTCTGCCGTGTGTCTGTTGTGCTCGCTGTGCTGAAAACTTCAGCTTTTATCTTTTTCTTTACTTCATGTAGCTACCAGAACCGATCGCTATAACCACAGTTTGCTAGCAGGCGCTGCCGCCATTAGCACTAGCGATCGTTCAGTACTGAGGGACTCCGTAAAATATTTTTTATACTTTATTTTACCAGCTAAAAATGTTTGAGAACAAGTTCTCATTTACAAACACGACCTTATGCTTCATTCCCTGATTAGTGACTATAAACAGGCGTGCAGTAGAAGTGGATTTAGAAGAATGCTTGTGAATCAAGAGCATTACAACATTAAGGCTGTTTTATGTCCAGTCTGTCTACGCAAGGTCAACGAGGTGGAGGTGCTATCGAGATTGCGAGCCCAGGTTGACGCGAAAGTAAACATTTTTCTAGCAGCTTTTTTCACATCATTACAGTTACATTTAAAATATGCGGATAATTTTTTAATACAAAAAAAGTATATCATATGCGATTACTCAGTTAATCAATAGAATAATCAATTACTTAAAATAATCAGAAGTTGCAGCCCTAGTGGTAATAGAGCTAATAGGTGTTTGGAGGCTAATAAATAAAACTAATATTAATGGATTTTGAAGGTTTGTTGTTGTATCTGTCACTGCAGGACCAACATGGAAGTCGGCGCTCTCAGGAGGCTGACAAACCTCACAGAAGGAAGGGAGAGGAAAAAACCACCTGTGACCAGTGTGGGAAGCATTTTAGCAGAAAGCGCTCATTAAAAAATCATCAGGTCATCCACACTGGAGAGAGACCGTTCAGCTGTGACTTGTGCGGAAAGTCTTTTTCCCTTCCCGGAGGCTTAAAAGCGCACCGAGTCGTCCACAGCGGGGAGAAACCGTACAGCTGTGATCAGTGTGGGAGAGCTTTTACTCGCAGTAGCAACCTGCGAATGCATCAAGTTACCCACACTGGACTTAAGGCATACAGCTGTGACTACTGTGGGAAAAGTTACAGCCATCTATCGCATCGAAATGCACACCTACGCATGCACACTGGACATGATGTGTACTGCTGTGATCAGTGTGGCAAAAAGTGTGCAACAAGCACACACTTACAACAGCACGTGCTTACCCACGCTGAGGAGAGTCCTTATAAATGTGAGCTGTGCGAGAAGACTTTTAAATCTCCACGTTACCTGAAAGCTCACCAACAGATCCACAGCAGAAAGAAACTCTACAAGTGCAGTTACTGTGAGGTATGTGTCTGTGAGACCAAATTATTACTCTTTATTGTGTCAAAATTTTATATCATTGTATTCTTTAATATTCTGACAGTCTCCTGGTATATCAGGTTTTCATATTATTTCTGCATAAATGGGCCTTGAAGGTGTTTTGTATAGAGTTTAAATACCTGTCACAGGGAGTCGGTCCTGAACAGGCTGCCTGCTCTGCTGTTTGCTTGTGATGCCACTTTTTGTCGTAGATTTGGCTCGTTTACGTTAATGTTTCCACAGCAGAGCTGGAAGTGGGCCTTTAAACCATTTACATTGTTTGTCTTTGACTCACCTGGTTTCCTGTTGCTGTGTGTGGGCGGAGCTTTCTGGGTGGCGTAACCTTCCTACTATTTAGAGGTCCATGTTACATTTGCCATTATGGCTGCTGCAGTTTGGAAGCAATACTAACTGAACCAAGTACAATTAATATAG